>OZ020191.1:35616392-35810612 GCA_963971165.1 Philopedon plagiatum | reverse complement strand
TCTAGTCAATAAATTTAAAGAAACGGGATCGGTAGAAAATCAGTATAAAGTTTCCCATGAAAAACCGGTAACAGGTGACGAAGGTTCTCTGGATGTGTGTTTGTCGATCACAGAAACACCCCAATTAGCTGTTAGTCAAATATCGGAGATCACTAACATTCACGAAAGATCTGTGCGGAGGATATTAAAAAGAAACAAATTTCATCCGTACAAACCTAAATTTGTACAAGTATTAAAAGATAGGGATTATGACGCCCGCTTCGATTTTTGTGCCTGGTTCCAGGGTATGATTGAGGAAGATTTTAATTTCCCAAAGAACGTTCTTTTCTCGGATGAAGCTACATTTACCTCTAACGGAACCGTCAGTTCACAAAACTGTAGATGGTGGGCCACCGAAAACCCAGACTTTGTAATTCAGAGTAAAGACCAATATAGTTTTAAGGTTAATGTGTGGTGCGGAATTTTCAACCTCAGAATAGTGGGACCTTTTTTCTTTAGAGACAATTTAAATTCAGAACGATATTTAGAATTTCTACAAACTGAGATATCTGACTTTTTAGACAATTTGTCATTAGCCGAAAGAAGAAATTTATACTTTCAACAAGACGGAGCTAGCATTCATTCCACAAATGAGGTGAAGAGATGGCTGGATCAAGAATTTGGAAACCAGTGGATAGGACGGTTTTCTGAAAATCCGTGGCCTGCGAGATCACCAGATCTGACTCCGTTAGATTTCTTTATGTGGGGATACCTAAAGAACTCTGTGTACAAACATCGACCCTTTAGGAATATACAAAATTTAGAGAATGTCATTAGAAATTGTGTATTGCAAATAAATCGTAAAATGCTCCGAAATGTTAATCGAGAGTTGCGCTCAAGAACAATAGTATGTATGGAGAGAAATGGTGGTCATACTGAGTTTTAAATTTTGTGCACCCAAGGAAAAACAATGATTTTTTATGT
Source organism: Philopedon plagiatum (assembly GCA_963971165.1). NCBI lineage: Eukaryota > Metazoa > Arthropoda > Insecta > Coleoptera > Curculionidae > Philopedon > Philopedon plagiatum. The sequence continues at coordinate 35,809,649 of OZ020191.1, read as the reverse complement.
TGTTAGTACAGAATTTGACTACTTTTAAGTTTTTCTTACATTGGTTTTCGTTTATGAAATTTCGATTAAATAAACAGGTAATTTTTTGTTTATTATCTATTTTACTCCCCTTAACTTTACAAAAAGTCGAACTTCAGATATATTTAAGACGATTAAGGTTTTCTCAATGTAATCTCATTGAAATGTCTCTAAAATTTTGACACTGCTGCTAGATACAAATCATTGCAACAGCTAGCGTCCGGCGAAACCCTGTTTTTTTTAATTTTGTCCTGTCAATTGTAGAAAAAACTACTACATTCGTTTATTTTCATCCAGATACATGGGCTTTACATTAGCCAAGCTATCTAAACGAAAAAAACTGGAAATTTGTAAATCGATAAAAAAATATTTAAAAAAAATTGAGTTTTCCAATTTTTTTAAATAAAATCTTAAAATTTTGCACAAGGACCTAGAATTTAATTCTAAGCAATTTTTTCAAATAACTTTTTTTGATATCTCGTCAACTAACTTCACTTTTTGTAAATTAACAATTTTTTTTTTAATTTGACGCTATACCAGTGGTCACGTGACGTATGTCAAAATCGATTTTTAGGTTATCGGACATGCAGAACCGATCCCCCGGAAAAGTTTTTCCAATACTCACCTAATAAAAATTTTTCCCATATGTTGCGAACTTTTTGCCGGTCACTGTATATATATATATATATATATATATATATATATATATATATATATATATATATATATATATATATATATATATATATATATATATATATATATATATATATAACTTATTTATATTGTAATTAATTTAAATAAACTTTATTATTTTATATTTAAATTCAAAGCAATATATTTCAGAATCCTAAAAAATACAAAGATTTTATATTTGATTCATTATTACATTAAAATTGGAATTATTCTTTGATATTTTCTTTTATATTTTACTATGATAAACTTATTATTTAATTTAAAATTAAAATTCATTAACCAAAATACAGATCAGAAGATGTGAAGTCGTTCGTGTAATCCTTCAAAATATTTTTTTTAAGTAATTTACAGAAAAATTAGCAAATATTGTTTGTTAATACTATTTATCTAGAAATGTTGATTTAGTATAAAGCATTGATATTTTATATAAGGTCCCTAGAATGAGGTAAGCTAAAGCAGTTTTTAAATTTATATATTACCTTTTACTTCCAAAATTGTAAGACTCAATTCGCTTAACCGCTGAACCCAGGAACATTATATTTGGACAGTGTACTTCTTCAATGATGTAGTCAAGGGACAAGGGATAAGAAATGATTTTTTGAAATTCAGACCCTAAATCAAGAGGGTGTAGTTTTTTTAAGAAAAACATATATCGCGAAAGGTGCAGGGTTAGTGTGGGAACAGTGGGCCAAGAGAGTACAGTGAACCGAGTTAGTTTTCAGTTGAAAGAAACATATTTATTTGTTGTATCTATCACTCAATAATCCTGCTCGTCCACTCTAGTCACTTGGCATCGAGTGGTAAGGGTAAACGCGTAAGACCTACTTGTAGTGATTTCAACGACGGCAGTTTTTTATTTTTTGAGGTTATTTTTTTAAATTTATTTCGGTTGGGTAATTGTTACAAATAGACCATGCTAAATTCTCTTTCGTCGAAATCGACCTTTGTGCCTTAAATTTAGATATATTTTTGTGCAAGTAGCAATAAATTCAAAATGGCGGGTCGATACACAGAGGATCATTCAATTATTGTGGTACACAGTGAATCTTGGTTTACTGTGTACTTTTGCCTTTATAATCAAAAATGTTATTGAAAACATAATTTTTCATTATTTTTAGAATGCCGCGTAAAAAAGTTCTGGATAATCTAAATAAATCTGTATTTCTACATACAATGTCGGTATATACTCGGTATATACCCAAATCCGCCCATCACTGCTTGCATGTGATTCACTGTGTCCACCATTGTGTACACAGTGGCTAGAGTTTTTTTTAAATACTTCTACCTTTTAATTCTTTATAATTAGATAGAAGAGTCATACCTAACCAGGCGCGGCCCGTGAGATTTTAAAGTTGTATATCTCTGTTGCTACTTACGGGACACATGCCAAGTTCAGGGGTTTTGATAGTGAGCCGACTAGGAATGTTTTGGTAAAGAAAAAATATTTTGAAATTTGCGAAAAGAAGTTGAATTTTGCCCTGGCACACCCTGGGAAAAAATGAACACGTTTAGGTATTTTATTTATTATTTTTTCTAGTTTTTTCTCATTTTGTCCAAATTTTGTAAATTTCAAGAGAAAAAAATGTGTTGGTAGAAAGTTATAATCATTTAAATTTTTTTTAAATTATATTTTAGGTTTAAAAATATTCAAATGACTATAACTTTCTACCAACACATTTTTTTCTCTTAAACTTTAACAGCCAGATTCTCAAACGCTAGTCCGGTCTAATTTGACAACCAAAAGTTTTAAACTGGCAAGTGTAAGAATAAGACAACTAAGTTTTATTCTATGAATTTATTTCTGAACGTTTTTACGAATTGATAAAGAAAGGGGCAATTTTACTACGCACTGTCGACAATAATAGAACTAAATTCATTACAGCAACTCGTTCCAAGATGAAAATCGTTTATAGAAATCAAGCAAATCGCTGAAATATCAGAATAATTCATAAGTTTTTAATGACGACTTATTAACAATGACAGGACAAAAACCTGTCAAAACATAACTGATCAACTATAAGATCTTAATTTAAACCAGTACTAAATCTTAAACCTTCTTAGTGAATCTGAACGCAAAAATTTTCGACAAAATGATGTAAAATTTGTTTAGAAAAAATAATAAAATACCTAAATGTGTTCATTTTCTTCCCAAGGTGTGCCTGGGCAGAATTCAACTTTTTTTCACAAATTCCAAACTATTTTTTTTCTTTACCAAAATATTTCTAGAAGGCTCACTATCAAAACGCCTGAACTTGGCATGGGTTCCGTAAGTAGCAACAGAGATATACAACTTTAATATTTCACCAGCCGCCACTGAATTACCTACAACGTTCGTATATTAAGTGAACAATATTATTCTTTATAGAAAATTTATTTTATAGAATGCCTTAAGGTAATAAAAATTACATGATCCACTGTGTCCACATTGACTCTAGATGTTAAATTCAATAGTTCTTACAAAAAAATAAGTAAACACGAACGTGTCTGTCCGTTTTTTAAAATTCAACCCCCAAAGGGGTAAAAGGGAGTGTCAAGTTTTACAAGAAAAGTCTATCCCAAGTAGCATTTTTAGACACATTTTGGTAAATGTATCTAAACCATTGTTTCTGTTTCCGATACGAATTAGAAGCTGTTGGCAATAAATATGGAAATATTTTCGAAACGTATACATTGTAAGTGGCGCATTTGCACGTGTTTCCAAGTGGTTGGTACTAGCTGTGACAAGAGTACTAGTTTAATATGTCAAAATGGACAAAATAAGGAAATACATAATTAGAAATACCTGCACGTGAAATAAAAGAAAAACAATATGAAGACAAAATAATTTCGCCAGGAATTTGTCACAAGTGTATTTTCTATTAGTTATGGTAGATTAATTTCATAGTTATTGCAAAAGGGAACCAAAAATCATTGTCGAAATAAATTTTAATGCGCAATTTAGTAATTTTGCTTTATATATGTATTTAACGCGCTCTCTATTTATTTGTATATACAGACAAAATAATAGTTTGTTAAAAAATTAAATTTAAAATTATTTTAAAATTTTACTTTTTTCTTTTTTAAATTGAATTAGCTAGTAAAATTTAATTAACGTAACAAGCTTTTTCGCTTTTCGAAAGATTCAGGAATTTCATTAAAACCAATTTCAACAAGATAAACATTCATTTGCCAAAATGGCCGCCAGAAAGCGAGAAATTATTCTGGCCTAAAATGGAGTCGACACACAATTTTTAGTATTGGGTTTCTATAATGTTTCATACATCGTGTAGCTATAATTAATAGAAAATGTGCCGAAACATACACACTGTTTCGTGGTTTTAGTTTTTCCTTTTCAATTTCTAATTCTTTCTTTTTTCTTTTTAGTGTCTTGTAAAACCTTGAGGAATGTTCATACTGTTGATTTCTTTCCATATTTAAAAAAAACTTAAATAAATAGGTGATGATAATTTGTTCCGAAGAGGTCGCAGTGTGTATGTTTATGGAGGTTTCGAAAATTAATTTCTTCACAAGTTCCGTAAATAAATGGATACCATTGTCTGGTAAATATTTCGAAACAGAAAAATACCAATTTGTTTTGATTAAGTTAATTCAAAAATGTGTCGCTAGAATTTGCGAGCGCGTGTGTCTTACCACAACTTCATAATTTTATCTAAAAATGTTTCGAAAAATATTCATTCCCCCATGTCGAAAATGTGTGTCGACACTGTGGTTTGTAAAATATTTCGAAACAAACAGTTCTTACGTGTTTCTAGTAACTAAATTCGAAAATGTGTCGCAAATTTTCGCAACATGTGTCTCGACACAATTTTATAAATTTGAATCGAAAATGTTTCGAAACGTTTTGCAGCAAAGAATTTGTGTCCAATTTGTGTCTAAATATGCCACTTGGGATATCTTATCAATTGCAAAATACGGGGGGATGTTAGATTTACCGTACCATAAGAAACAAACACGTGTCTGTGCGTTTCTTTTTTAATTCGGTCTGTAAAGGGAAAAAAAGGGATTTTTTTTTTAAATTAATCAAAAATTGCTGTACGTGGTTATTACTGGGTATGTTATATTTAACATAAAAAACTTCTCATTAGAAATAAACAAATACGTATTTTGGCCATTCTTCAAAATCAACCTCTAATAAGATGATAGAGAGGTATATTTTTGGAAAAAAAGAGTCAAATCTTACAAGCTACTGAAATATGAGGTATTATTCAGCAGATACCCTAAACTTCAGTCCTCTACTAATGAAAGTTGTCTTGAATAGACAAACACAAACACTGCGCGGGTAAAGCCGCAAAGGGATTCCTAGTGAAATTATATGATAAACACTTTTATATTTCACGAGATTAATGTTTCTTTTATGATAAAATTGTTAAACAACTTTGAATTTTTGTTTGTAGTCGCTTTTATTATAAGCGCTAATTTTAATTTTGTTTTGTAGGCTAAAGGAAGGTGATAAAAAGAATATATTTACAGTTCTTAATAAAAATGAAAGAGATAAGAAAAAACTTCTGGAAACTGTTTTGAAGCAGTTGCGACAATTATCTGTAAAATAATTTTTTAGCGGTAAGCCAAATAATGCTAGTTTTTTAAGTTGTAATGTTTTTAAATATTTATACCTAAAAAAATTTATATTTATCTTCAAATACCAAAAAAATAAGTTACAAATAAATAGGATACAACTAAACAAATCCTTTTAGTTATATAAATATTGCAGCAATTTAAAAACATCCTTTTCAAATAATGTTGAAGACTTTTTAAAAATCTTTATTCCTAAGAAACTATAATAAAATGTAACAACGGAACTAATGGAAATAACACATAATTTTGTAATTCCAAAAATAAACAGTTGTTCAATGAATTAAGAATCTTCGCAATTACTTAAAAAGGCAAAAATCAAGAAATTTAGTAATAATCCGTTAAGAAAAGTAATTTATTCAAAAAATAGTTTTTAATGTTTTTATTTTATTTATTCTGTAATACATTGTAGAGGTTGACTCCATCATGTAAGCAGTAGTGTCTGAGATCAAAATGTGACAAGTGAAGGTTATTGATTTGACAATTTGGGCCATCAAGGCCCTGATACGCGAAAAAATGTCTGTTAAGCAGAACAACAGGCTTTGCACGCTGGAAGTATAATTCGTAATAATCGCTTCTCAATTGTTTTAGTGTCGCGACTAGGGATGGGCGATAATGTGTTTTACCTATCGATAACCATCGGCAAGGTACCTATCGATAAGTTTTAGTTATCGATATGCCGATACTTATCGATTTATCGATAACTATCGATATATCGATAACTATCGATATATCGATAACTATCGATTTATCGATAACTATCGATATATCGATAACTATCGATTTATCGGTAACTATCGATATATCGATAACTATCGATATATCGATAACTATCGATATATCGATAACTATCGATATGTCGATAACTATCGATATGTCGATAACTATCGATATGTCGATAACTATCGATATGTCGATAACTATAGATATATCGATAACTATCGATATATCGATAAATATAACTATCGATATATCGATAAATATAACTATCGATATATCCATAAATATAAATATCGATATATCGATAAATATCGATAACTCCGATATATCAATAACTATCGATTTATCGATAACTATAAATTATATATAATAATACTTATAGATACATTAATATACATTTAAAAGGTAGTTCGTAATCGTAAGTGTTCGCTCGAGCCGATATTTACCAAATTTCTGCTTTCTGGAGGTTTACGAGAAGTGCTTTAGCAGTATATTATAATAATTAAAAAATTAATTACTGATAATGCACTAGGTGTTCCGAAATTAACGTACAATAATTCTAAGGCAGTTAATTAAAAATATACTGTAAGTTCATTTAAAACATCCTTTGAACTATCGATATATCGATAGTTATCGATATATCGGCAGTTATCGATAATTATCGATATATCGATAGTTATCGATATATCGATAGTTATCGATATATCGATAGTTGTCCATATATCGATAGTTATCGATATATCGATAGTTATCGATATATCGATAGTTGTCCATATATCGATAGTTATCGATATATCGATATATCGATATTTTTTAAAACATTTATCGATTGTCGATATATCGATAGTTATCGATAACTATCGATATATCGAAAAAAATTCCCATCCCTAGTCGCGACCCCCTAAAAAGCAAAAAAATAAAGTAAAAAACCTTACAACCCCCTCACTATATATTTTAACGTTTATCACAGTTTACATTACTGACGTGACAATGAATGGGTTTACACTGCCACGAATATAGACGAGCGACTTCGAACCACAAGGCATATATAACCCTTCGATCTCATATTCTTTTATTATTATTCGCTTTGATACGCTAAGACAGGTTTGTGCAAGTTATCTCGCCTTAGTTATAAAAGCACAGGAACGAGAAGTTCCATTGTTAATTATATGTTTTTGGAAACAAGTAGAACGAGGTCTTCTTTCACACAGTGTTTCCACAACGGAAGCTTAGTAACCAATGCTTTAAAAACATTGATCCCATTTGCCACTTCTTATTTGTGCAAAAAGGAGGCTTCTCGTCTTTGGAGGCTTTAACAATTAAATACAGAAATCGTCTATTATCACTTGAAAATAATTACTTATTCGTGTTTCCAATGTCGATCCACGTATAGAAAAACGTTTAAGTGAAAAACAACTCAGCCGTCGCATTAATTAATTAACACATCTTTAGTTACTAGTAGAGCTCCAAAAACTTTGTACCGTAGAGGGGAGCCGACAATGTTGTGCATGCAGTATTTTGCAGTTGGTTCGACGGTTAGTAAACGGGGCCGGGAGTCGATTGATGTAATGCAGGTACAGTACGCCGCGATATTTATTGTGAGGACGACGTTGGGGCGCGAGTATGCGTAAAAGCGCATAAACCTAAAATATAATTTTTTAAAAAATTCAAGGAATATAACTTTCTACTAACACATTTTGTTCTATTAAAATTCAAAAATTCTCGACAAAATGTAAAATTTGTTTAGAAAAAATAAATAAAATACCTAAACGCCATTTTTTTTCCCAGGGGGGCTAAAAAAATTAAACTTTTTTTCGCAAATTACAAAATATTTTTTTTCTTTGCCAAAACATTCCCAGGCTGGGTTGGGCTCTTCATTAAATAATAGCAGAAGCTGAATAGTTTTTCTTTAAATATTTTTTGATGCACTTTGTAGAATTATGGGTCGAGTATTTGATGTTTTACACTGATGTAAATAATGTCCAAAACATTTTAGACTAGGTAGAAAAAACGCTTTTAAACATGAAAGCAAAAAATTTTATTTCTGGTAGTTTAAACAAAATCATAAAGCTATTATTAAAAGAGGAAGTATCTAGGTCACTAACATTTAACACGAACGAAAAATAACCAATATGATATAAACAGTACGTTATTGACATTACAATATTACAAAACTACAATATGTGTTTATATAACTTTGACAATTACGCTAAAATATTTATTTACAAATATTTAAGAGACTACGGTAATTGTAATATCACGAAAAGTAAATTTAATACTAATAAATAAATATACAGTCTTTACATAATAGGAAGCTTTTCAAACACAAAAATAGCTGAAGTCTGGAAAATGGTTTTGACACCTGAGCTTGCGCATTGATCAAGTGTCAAAAAACTAACATTACTGTTGATATTCGAGCGCATCTTAATTTTTAATTTTAAGTAATATTTTTTATTTTTGTTTATACATTTTTTACGGGCGAAAGCTGCATAATGAACAGGGAACATAATATACCACATTACACTATTACTGACCGATAAAATACTGCGACAATCGTGCAAAAATATCACTAAAAAGAAATTGTACCTAGAATATCAACTTTACCGAATCCAAGATTTTTGTGTCTTAAAAAACTCACTATAGCTAAAAATATTACACAAGAATTCGCGAAGACTAGAACAATGGCTTAATTATCGTCAAATGTACTGTTTGAAATTGAATATGTCAAATATTAACTCGAACACGTACATTTCAGTATACAGGACACCTGTGATATGCTTATAAATAATTAATTAAATAGGGAACCACAACAAAATCTTTCGATAGGAGAATTACAAAATCTTAAGATTACGCCTAACATACCTGCAGTAACGCTAAATCTAAAATAACTCTAAATCAATAATATAATTATTTTCTTGGGTAAATTGTTTAGTAAAATGTTAAGAGAAGTACTGCATTTTTTCGGGTAACAATTACTTTCATAAAATTTTTTCATTATTTATGGTATTCTGTAGACCTAAAAATTAAAATAGGAGGCTAGAGATAGTAAAATATACCTAGTTTTTAAAATGTTTATCAAGTACGCGCAAGAATTTCTTGACGTATAATTTTAAAAGCTGCCCAGAATTATATGATTTTCAGCTTATGATAAAAACTGATAAAAAAAAAGTCTGAACTATTTATAAAAAATCAATTCAGTGGTAAATATTAGCCGATTTAAAATCTTTACCATACGTAGTGTACCACAGTTATGAATAAAATATGTAGATCTCAACAAAAAGCCAATTCACCCAAGAAAATTAAATCAAAAAAAGTAATCTAACCTACATGAACAGTGGAAGTAACAGAAGTTAAATTTTGCCCTGTAGGTAAGCCACTGTCACCATTTTCATCCATAATAATGAATGATCCTAACCTTGATATTCTTTTTGTCGTCGTATCTGTGTTTTCTGATGGCTCTCTCAGAATGACTCCCTCTTTGTTTTCAAACGTGTTACTGCGGATAAGTTTGGATGGCTCTGGTTGCTTTTCGTTTTGAATCCATACCCTTTTATCTGCAACAATGAAGTATATATTTTTATATTACTAAAATCGTGTATTTTTTAGTCATTTAACAAAAGCAATTATTATTACTGCAATTTATTGTTCAAATGTGTATGGCAAACAGGCGAAAAATTTTATCTACACAAAAGATATTGGCCGTTTAAGAGTAGTGTTACGTTCAAGATCGCTAGCGACGTTTTTGACACTAGTGACATTTTTCACGTGACTAGTTGGTGGCTTTTCTATCAAATTACCACGTGATTGAAAAGTGACGTCGCAACCAAACTTGAACCTGATACCATCTCAGGCCTATGACTCTCTAACGAGGCGTAGAAATTTTTAAACGGAAACTTGCCCAAAACTGGCCCATAAAACTGTCTACGGTGTTGGTGATAGGTAATAATCTACTCTCTCGTTTCGAGATTAGTCGTGTGTTCTATAATTTCAATTTCCCAATGTCACATGCGACACTGATTGAATTTCGAATAAAATTTATTTTCGATTTTTTTACAATAAGATAGAACCTACACAAGAACGAAATTTTCATAAGAGATTTATTTTTAAACGAAAAAAATTCGATAACTGGGATTGTAAAATACGGCCCTAATTCTCGAATGGGGCGTCCTCGTTCAAAAATTTCTTTGTAGAAACTCCCACTCTTGACGATTAACAATGATCAAACGGGCAACAATACTGAACATTCCTACTACATCGTTTCGAAGATCACCCTCGGGGCTGAATTCTTAAGCTTGAGAGAATAGGTCCCGAGAGAACCTTGTTAAGGTAGGAAGGCCATGATTGGCTGCAATCCCAGTACAGAAATGTTTAGTGAAACAATTGTAAGATCTGAGATAAACACATTTTTAACATGATGATAGTAGAGGTTTGTATTAAAACTAAGTCAATAACTTCTCGATCATAAAAAAATGCTAAAACATTTTGAAATGAAATAAGAAAGGTTAAAAAACAACCAGACTTAGGAGTTATTATAACTAGTGATCTTAAATGGGAAACACACATTGCCATATTAGTGGAAAAAGCATTTCATAATAAAAGCTGATATGAAAATGATAAGAAAAATGTATACTTTTTTATAAGACCAATTTTAGAATCATCACAGTGTATTTGGAATTCTTGTTATGTAAAAGATATAGAAGCCTTGGAAAAGTTCAAAGAAAAATCACAAAAATTCCTTTAGAACTTAGAAACCTTTCATACGAACAACCATTAAATCAATTAACATTACCAACTTTAAAGAAAAAATGATTGAAAAGCGACCGAAAAGCAAACATAAAATTGTAAATGGTTATTATTCTGTTAAAATCGAAATATATAGAAGAAGTGAAACTCAAATTTTAAGACGCAACAGAAAGAAAATACAAAAGGAAAAGTGTTCCAAATTAGTAAGAAGAATTTTTTTAAGTAATCGTATAGTCTATATATAGAATGATCTACAGGAGACCATAGTTTGTGCTTCATCAGTACAATCTTTTAAAAACAGAATGAATAAGGAATTGGATCGAATCACTAGAAATCTTATAAATTATAGTTCCTAGCTTATTGTATTTAAATTTTAAAAATCTTATTATATGTGACAGTTTCGTCGGTTATACCGCCTACTGTTAAATTAAATAAATAAAAAAAATAAAAATTATCCCTTTCTTTGCAAATTTGCGAAAAGACAAATTCCTAGTGCACAACTTTGTTGTCTTAATCTTACACTTATCAGATTAAAACCTTGGTTGTCGAATTAGACAGGTCTTAACGATCGTGAATCCCGGCGCAAGTTTTAACTGTTGACTGTTTAAATTAGGATTAAAAACATCTTTTTTTTTTGCAAATCGCAGTCTAAGCGAGCCCGCCAAAGCTTAAATGCTTTACACAGTTGAAACGTTGCAAGTTTGAATGCTTGGCGTTGTATTTCATGTCTTGAAAGATCGGACGATTACCGCAACAAGATGCAGAAAATAAAATGGTAAGTAAGTAAGTGTAGTTACTATATCAAATTATTATTTCTGTAAATTTTCCTGTTATACCATCAATACTGTTTATTATTTGCCGTATTAGAAGAGCTCTGAAAATTGTATTTGTGGTAAATTTTATTATTCCTAACAATATATATTTTTACCTTGAGCAGGCTGTTTAGCTTTACTTTCTTCCACCTTTTTCCATAAACTAGCAATTTTACTTGTAACTTGTTTTTTGGCGCTGCCGTTCGAACCTAAGCTAGCGTTACTGTTCGATCTCTGTGCTGGACTAGGTATACCGGACTTTCTAACAGTTCCATTTTGAGGTTTTGGTTCGTTCTTAAGACTCTGAGTTGAGGAGGAAGGTTGTATTCTTTTTGGTAGTTCTCTGCTATCAGCACTGGTAGATCTAAAGTTAAAAACGGTCTTAGTTTAAAAGTTTTTTAGGACAAATTATGGTTATTTTACTACTTGTAAGGAACCAGCACAGTTAAAGACGTATTTCATAGGTAAAATATTTTTTGGCCGTCTTCAACTCTTATTTATTACTGATGATAGAACAGTCAGAATATTAAGACTGATAATATGGAACAAATCGGTACCTTACAATCTTGGCCTCTGTTTACCATATTTCTAGCTAAAATTTTTTTTACAACACAACAGTAAACATTTTTAACAAAGATGCAAATAGTGCTGCTTCCGTCAGCAGGTATGACATTATGAGAAAAATAACTATATTCCAAAATAGTGAGGGACTGGTTTGAGCAAAACAATATAACGTGCTTGCCTTGGTGCTCAAGAAGTCCTAATTTAAATACGATACAAACCGTTTGGGGATTCAGGGTGAAGAAATGTATGATTTAAATTATCCGCTTCTGTTACAAGACTTGTTACATCACTAATTATGAGTTGTCTACTGTACCACATGAATTAGTTAAAGAAATGACTAGGCTTCACTCGGGAACATTTAAGCTTATAGAAATTCAACTTGTTAGTTAGCGCTCACAGAATTACCGCTACTCTATCTGTACCAGTTCCTCGTTGATTATTCCGAATTTTTTTTATAGTTCCTTAATTTCTTGATTGTCAAACTAGCAACTATGCAGTTATATGTTGCGAAAATATATTCAGACGTACCTGTTATATACTCTAGGATTTTTATTTGATCTATCAGAACTAAGAGATTTGGCTACTCCATTCCTTATACCGAGTCTATTAGGCGTTGTATTATTGATACTAGTAGGAATTTTATTTGTCACTGCTCGGGCAATTTTACTGGCAAAGGAAGGTATTTTGGATGGAGGAGCTGGCAATCTAAAAACAAATTGTACTTTATTAAATTGGCATATTAATTAAAATCATTACGCAGTGAAAACATTTATAAAGCAGTTCCGAATCAGAGTTTATATAAACTGTATTTTTCTTTGAAAAGGGTCGTTTCCTCCCTAAAATATTTGACTGTAAAAGTTTAGCCCTAATAAATTACTTAACAATTTAACTTATTGTTAATATATTAAATATCTTACCTGGAGGTAGCTTTAGGTGAACTATTCGAACTAGAATCATCCTTAGTAAAAGTTCCTTGTCGCTCCAATGGAGGAGTACTTTTAGCTGAATGCTTTGGACTATTTTTCGGACTACTATTCTGACTATTCGTTCTGCTATTCAGTGCGCTTCTAGCTGGAGAATTTGCGGCATTTGTACTGTTCCTGCTAAATCCATATCCACTAGATTTAACTTGACTTGGTACAGGTGGTTTTACTGGTGTTATTTTAGTTCGTTTATTTACAACATTTTTTAAAGGAGTACCTAAAAAGTACAAAATAGATGTACTGACGAAAGAAATTAGAATATCGACAAATAAAAAATGTCATTATACCGTTGATTGCCGATTTGAGCAAAAGTTGATATTCAACGATTATACGGAAGTGTATAATTTCGTCCTGCTTTACAAACATTCAATCAAGAGAGATGCAAGTGTAGAATAACATATGCATTGTTAATTCTTACGTTTAATCTTACATGGACTTAAGTTTTCACTCGTTTTATTCTTCTAATATATAAAAATTTAACGGTTTAACTAACCTTATTTACTATTTGGTTATAGTTTATGCGGGCCACTCTTTATGTAAAAAAGGGCGACCTCCCTCCTGGGCGATTATTTTCGTAATAATTTACTTTAGAGGTAATTTTAATTTAGGATCTTAAAATTAGTGAAAAAATTAAGACAGCGCAAACTGTTGCGCATCATCGCATGTGGAAACTGCTATTTTTGTTTTAATTTATTTTCTGCCTAAAAGTGTCTGGCAGATTTTTTAGGAAACCAATTACCCCCAATTATTAAACCAAAACATAAATCCTGACATGGGGTTTCAACCCCATTATGCAATACACGCCCATAATCATTTGAATGAAATATTTGAAAACAGGTGTATTGGACCAGCTGGTCCGGTCAACTGGCCTGCTAGGTCCCCGGATTTAACCCCCCTCGACTTTTTCTTGTGAGGTTTTATAAAGGACAAAGTGATGGTGACTGCGCCTACAACTTTAGATGATATGAAAGGCCGAATCAGCTTTGCCTGCTTATTAGTGACACCTGAAATGTTACAGCGGGTACGAAATTCATTTAGAAATAGTGAGAAAGTGTTTGGAAGTTGAAGGGGGACATTTCGAACAACTTCTCGACCACGACAGACGATAAATAAGTTGAAATTAAATGGTAAATATTTTTTTATTTTATAACCTAATAAATCATAATTCCGTAACCGAAAAAGCAAATCAAGAAAATTTTTGTAGACATACGTAGTTTTTTACGTAGATTCAAATTTTATAAACACAAGTACATCATCCCATTTAAAATCACAAAGTTACTCCCACCCCTCAAAAGAGAGAAGGGGTAAATGTCAAAAATATGTTTAAATATGTCCCCTCATCTCCCTATTAACTCGCCAAAATTTCACGAAAATATTTTAGACAGGTTACAAGGCAAGATAGCGCCTGTAAACACTTTAAAAAACTCAGCCTGTATATGTGATGTGCTGTTGTGGTATCCGTCAGCTAACGAGAAAAAGTACTCGTAAGTAATCGAGTCTGGTGTAATAGAGGACGAACTAAAATGTACAGGGATATCCAAATAAAAGTGAACAACAACTTTTATTTTTGAAGATGGGAAAAAATGTTAAATATGAAAGTTTTGGAGATTTTTATGGATCATTCATATCTTATCAGCAAAACAACTGAGCATCGAATAAAAAAATATGGTACAAAAATCGATTTTCTCGCTTATTTTAAATTGGGCGGTATGATTTTAATCATATTTTTGGATTCTAGGGGATGTTCTAGACATATTTTGTCTAACATACCCTAAAGATTAAACGTAACTATCCAGGTTGTTAAATTTTCTTCCTAGGTAAGTCAAAGTTAATTTCAAGGTTGACAATAATACTTTAGTCACTGTGAATTTATAATTTTATTTGTTTTCAAAATGAATTATTCTATTAATCAGAGATACAAAATGTTAAAATTATATTTAAAAAATATCAATAATGTTAGAGCGGCTCAAAGACTATGAAAAAAGTATTGAAGAGGGACAAAGAACTCCATCATTAAACACCATAATAAAAACAAATAGAAGAATAGAAGAAAGGGAAATTCTGTGCAATGGAAAAAGAAGATAAATGAAGAAAGGGACCTAGCGATTTTATTATATTTTCAAAAGAATCCAAAGAAATCAATTCCCTATTGTGTGAGGTATATCAGATATGGAAGAAGAGATAAAATGTAGACTTATGGAACAGTTCAAAGAACGTTAAACTATTTTAAGTATAGACCATATAAAATTATGCCAGTTCAAAATCTTAGTGCCGATCAAAAAGAAAGGAGATATACTTTTGTCACAAATATTAATGAAAGACTGCGGCAAGATCCTAATTTATTTCATACTATCGTTTGGACAGACGAAGCAACTTTCTCAACTGCGGGAATGTTTAATAGACGAAATGTTCATGTTGGTCGGATGAAAATCCCTTTACCGTCGAAGATATTGCTTTTCAGGGGCATAATTCAGTCAACGTTTGATGTGGGATATTACAAAATAAAATTCTAGGTCCATTGTTTTTTCGGGGAGCATTAACTGGCCAGCGCTATCTTAATGTGTTAGAAAATTAAATCGAAGATATTCTCGACGAATTGCCACTTAACGATCGTCGACATATTATATGGCAACAAGACGGATCGCCTCCCCATAATATAATTGTGGTCGCAATTTTCTACACCATCAGTATAACGAATGGATCGGTAGATATAGAACGACGTTACTTTGGCCTGCAAATACCCCAGACCTCACACCTTTAGATAAATTTCTTTTTGGTCATTTAACAAATGTCGTATACAGCAGTCATAATGAAAATATTGAAGAAATTGAAAGGAAGGTGAGAAATGAAGTAACAAATCTGAACGCAAATGACGCTGAAAGTATATAAACACACTTCAGAGGCAGAGAAGAATGTATGAAAAGTGCGAAGAATTAAATGGCGCTCATGTTGAAAATTTCTTTTGATACTTATTCGCTAATGTTAACATTTATCTGTTGATGATATAATTCATTTGTTATTGTTTATAATCACTGGTTACTGCTTCCAAATATTAATAACTAATAAAAATCAACATGTTTTTTAATGGAATAACTCATTTTGCATAAAAATAAAATTATAAATTCACGGTGACTAAAGTATTATTGTCAACTTTGTCATTAACTTTGACTTACCTACGAAGAAAATTTAAAAAGGTAGCAGGTATTTCGTTCGCAACCTGGATAGTTACGTTTAAAGTATATTTATGCGAAATATTTCAAAAACAATTGAAAAACCGCATAGGGTATGTTTATACAAAATATGTTTAGAACTTCACCTAGAATCCAAAAATACGATAAAAATCATACCATCCAATTTAAAATATGATGCTCAATTGTTTTGCTGATAAGATATATGAATGAACTTTCGTTTTTAATATTTTTTCCCATTTTTAAAAATACCCGAACATACAAAAATATCGTCGGGACAACGATATAACAAGGACAACTGAGATGGCTACGCCATGTGATGAGAACAGGCTAATCAGACAAATATACGAAGCAAAGGAATTGGGAAAAAAGAAGAGAGGCATACCGAGAAGAATGTGGAAAGAAGAAGTACGTACAGCGGTTGAGAAAAGAGGAGCAAGATGGGAAGATATAAAAGTGTTAGCGAATGATAGAAAAGAATGGAGGAAAATATGGAAGAAAATACCTGAAAACTCAACTCCAATATAACTCGACACCGAAAGGTATAATGGGTTACCAGGATTAAGTAAGTAAGTAAGTAAAAATAAAAAAGTTATAAGGCCTGTTCACTTTTATTTGGATATCCATGTACATATATGTTTGTCTTGCTTCTTGAGCATAGGATCGAGGGAGATGCAAGTGCTGAATGACATTTTTGCGTTTAAGAGTGGAATCCGGAAAAATCTGCCTTGCAGAGCCTCGTTTCAGGAAGGTCTTTTTAAAAACTACGCAATTTTGACTGATAACAGAATGAAAACGTGGATATTAATTTTAAAATGTTAAAAAATAAGGAATTGGGAAAAAATTAATTTCAATAAAAAATCTAGTCTAGGTCTTGGTTTATGTCTCAAGTGTTGGTTATTCCGTAAGTATGGCAAAGTGGAGAAGACAATAAAAGATGTCTTAAATTCGTCGAGAGTTTTTCTAGTTGTATCTATTCAACAATTTACTCATTTTATCCCATTCATAAATAAAGCCGAATATTCGGCAATGAAGCTGAAAAATAAGGCAGAATACCGAATAACTATTCAGCTTTGGCCTCATCTTTACCCCATACAAAGAGACGAGACTCATATGCAAAAACGTTTCTTTCAAAAAAATTAAAAAGTATGGTTCAAAAGTACTATTCCATAATTTTACTGTAGCATATTACTCACCAGACTTTATTGAAGAGCTTACATTCTTCACCAGATTTGATGTCATCGTTTTAGCAGGCTTTATCGTCTTAGGCGTCACTTTGTTGTTCAAGTTCGATTTTGAATATAAAGGTTTCCTCTTGCCCCGAATACCCTTTTGTTGTTCTTCGTTATCGGCGCTGTCAGAATCCTGGGTTGAATTCATTTTTTCGGAAGGCTTAACGATTTTTGGTTTACTTATTATTCTCTCCCTATAATTTTCCTCATCAGAGTTTTGTTCAGAACCTAAACTATCTAAAGGTATGATCTCGGGGATATGCGCATAACCGGTCTCATTATGATTATTTATTTCAAACGTTTCATTTAGATTGGTCGGATTATTCACTGCAAAAGTTTCGTTTAAATCTTCTGGTATCACTTCATTTTCCGGCGGCTCTGTCTGATCACAATGTCCGTTCGTTTCAGTGGAAATAACGGGTAAATTTTGCTGCCTCGAGCCCCAACTCTTGTGATACGTTCTATAATTCATAGAACCTCCAGAATTGTGCTCTGAATCTTCGTCGTTTGACACCAAACTTAAAGTTTCACAGTCCAACATTTCGTCCTATAAAAATTTTGAAACTATAAATTTTCTATATCTTTATGTCACTTTTATAGGACTTTTAATACACGTGTTGGGTAAACTATCGAAAATAAAACATAAATAAGAGGTTATAGTAAAACATTTGGAGGTTCATCGTCTCGTAGATAAAAATAAACATTGGCACTCATATTGAGTTCGTTTATATTTCGCAAAATTTGATAACAAAATCATTAACTTAGAAATTTACACAAATTAGATAAATGGGTTTTGGACACCACTGCCAAGAATATTATGATAAAAGTGGCTACGAATAATAATTTTATAATTTATTTTTTAGTAGCTTTCTAAGCTAAACAAACTTGTTTCTTATAATTTTTTGGTATATAAAGCAGTATACTGAGAAACATTACATTTTTAGCACTCTATACAGCGTGTCCAGAAACCATCTTAACGATGGGGGAAACTTTTTTATTATTGATTTTACGGAAAAAAAGTTATTATTCATAAAAAGTTCTGGCTGTTGAGAAAATAGCACCCAAATCGAAAATTTTGACCCAGCATATACAGGGTGTCAAAAAAAATTAACAACGATAAATGCCTTAGAAGGAAAACTACTTGGAAAACTATCTTTAATTTTAATTGCAAAGTACAATAACGTAAGAAAGTGTCGCCCAGAACTGAAAAGTGACCGAATATGAAATTTGACAAAATAACTTTATGGCCATTCATATTATGTACCAAATTTTTTTTAAAAATGCTTTGAAATACATGTTTTTTAAATAACATGTTACCAAAATAAACAATAAAAAAATTACTGTTTTTACTTAAAATTAAAAAAAAACATATTTTCGGAACGTTTTTCATTCATCTGGTTCAGAGATTCCCAACCTATTCTGGACCACCTCCCCCTTTACAATAAAAAATTGACAGGTAGAAGATGACCCATTTTTTGCCAGAGAAATATTATTTTCAGATGAGGTCACGTTCACCTCAAATGCAGTGGTGTGTTCCCAGAACTGTAGGTGGTGGAGTGATGAGAGGATTCACTTCACAGCATCGTGACCAGTATTCTTTCAAGACAAAAGTCTGGTGTGGTGTTTTTAAGAGTAAAATTATAGAGCCCTACTTTTTTCGAGAAAATATTAACGGTGAAATTTACTTCAACGTTTTGAACACACAATTATTTGAATTTTTTCATCGATTACCACTAGATATACGAACACACTTTGGTTTCAACATGACGGTGCTCCATGTCACAGCTCTGCAAGAGTGACAGAATTTTTAAACTGGACATTTCCACAAAGGTGGATTGGATGAAGATCAGAATTTGCTTGGCCACCAAGGTCCCCAGATATAACCTCCCTAGATTTTTTATTATGGGGATTCTTAAAAGAAAAAGTCTATGCCCCCCCCCCCCTTTCGCAAACATAGACCATTTAGAGAGAATTATCAGAAAATGTATTTAAGAAATTTTCCCTTAGATGGTTAGAAGTGCCGTGGCGGAATTTTCCCGACGTACAATAGTTTGTACTTTGTATGGAAAGAAACGGTGGTCATGTTGAAGCTTAGTGTAGTATTTCATAAAATGTTGTTATTTTCGATAGTAGAATCAGTATTAAGATATGGTATCACAGCTTAGGGGGCAGCATGTGATAATTTTCTGGCTTCTTTATATATAACACAAAAACATATAATTAAAGTTATACTATTCAAAAATAAGTACTATCCTACTGGTGCACTATTTAAGAACTCAGGGTTACTTAATTTAAGATAACTTTTTGTAAGGAACGTAGTAAGTTTCAGTTATAGAAATACTAATTTTAGTGGCTTTGTTGTTCGCAAGGTCAGTTACAGAAAACTACTTAAATATTCCTCAAACATTATTTACAACTACACCAAGGCATATCTCATATATACTTCCTAAAATAATAAATATTGTTGTGGTTGAAAACATGTTTGATGTATTTTATACAGTAATGTTAGTAATGTATTATGTACTATTATAGTGTGATTGTCTGAATTGTGGACCGAATGGCCAAACAAACAGTGCACACACAGATCTGTGACCTATTGTGCTCTAGAATTAAAAAAATTGGACAAATAATAATAATTATTATTAATATTATTATATTATTATTATTATTTTGGTAATATATTATTTAAAAAACATTTATTTCACAACACTTTTTTAAATAATTCAAAGGTAAATATGAATGACCATAAAGTTATTTTGTCAAATGTCATACTCAATCACTTTTCAGTTCTGGACGACCGACACTTTATTTCGATATTATACTTTGCAATTAAAATTAAAGATAGTTTTCCTTCTATGATATTTATCATTTTTACTTTTTTTGACACTCCGTATATGCTGGGTCTAAATTTTTGATTTCAGTGTTATTTTCTCAACACGCAGAACTTTTTATGAAGAATAACTTTTTCCTTAAATTTAAAAATAAAAAAGTTTTCCATTTGTTAAGATGGTTTCTGAACACGTTGGAGATAAAAAATTATTACCTGTGGAAGTTTGCTGTCCCTGAGTGTTTTTAACACCAAATTCGCCTCTTTTTGAACCAAAAAGTGAATGTCATTGGAGTCACATGGTGGGGAAGCAGATGATAATTCAGGTGACCCAAAACTGCTCTCACTAAGCGTTTGTGTCCTAAACCTAAAAACAATATATCATTAGGATGGCGCTACTGTAATCTGAACCATTAAATAAGCCACATTATGTTAGGAACCAAGTAAATAAACTAAAACACAATCGACCACAATATACAGGGTGTTCAATTTTCGACACTTCTGCAGGTTATCTTTAAAGATAGAGAGCTGCGGTTTTCGCAATATAGTGCGACCTTGATAATCCGGACTAATTAAAACCGCGGTGATCCGGATTATCAAATAATTCGGATTACTGAAGCGGGACAGTTTTTTATTGGAAAGTGAAATATGTAATACAAAATAATTAGCAAATAGTACATATACATATTAACAAAAAAGTTATAGTCATTTGAATTTTTTTTTAATTATATTTTAGGTTTAAAAAAATTCAAATGACGATAACCTTCTACTAACACATTTTTTTCTCTTAAAATTTAAGAATTGTCGACAAAATTATGTAAAATTTGTTTAGAAAAAATAATAAGTAAAATATCTAAGCGTGTTAATTTTTTACCCAGGTGGGTCAATTCAAAAATTCAACTTTTTTTCGCAAATTACAAAATATATTTTTTTTTTCGCCAAAACATTCCTAGTAGGCCCACTATTAAAAAACCTGAACTTGGCGTGGGTCCCATAAGTAGCAACAGAGATATACAACTTTAAAATTTCACGGGCCGCGCGTAGTCAACACAAAGGCACGCACAGCTTATGTGAACGCCCAGACATCTGATCCGGCCGAATTTCGGAAGTTAGGGGAACCCCACACAATCGATTTTAGATATCCTTCATAATTTGTATGAAGAAGTCTAGAATTTAATTACAAACGCAGGTCCGGATTAACGAGTACTATCAAATCCGGATTATAAAGTACACAATGCAATTGAAATGCTTGGCCAGATTACCGAATAATCCGATCTACTAAAGCTCCGGATTATCGAGGTCGCACTGTACCGTGCTACTTTTTCGTGAAACGTATGACGCTACAAACAGAATTTTCATAGCCCCCTTCGTTTCGGAGATACAGGGCGATTTTGAAAATGGGTCATTTTCAAGCACCCCTCGTAACTCAGTTACCTTTTAACTTATCGGTAAGGTAAAAACTGATTATTATATAGTGTTTTGCGTAGAATCCAGTAGCGTAGTCAATTTTTTCTAGAAGGAACAAATTTGAAGATAAAAACCAAAGTTGCATTTTTTTAAATGGCACACCCTGTATATTTTGTTTTCATTCGATGAAAGGATACTAAGGATTCATTTGTATCAAATCATTATATCACGGCCTACTATGAAATATACTCTTTTTTAACTGTAAAATTCGGAAGTTATTCCAAAAGATATATACCAACAATTACATATTTTTGAAAAGCTTATGAAAAAATCAATCGAATGAAAACAAAATATACAGGGTGTCCCATTTTAAAAAAATGCAACTTTGGTTTTTATCTTCAGATTCGTCCCTTCTAGAAAAAAATTGACTACACCACTGGATTCTACGCAAAAAAACATATAATAATCAGTTTTTACCTTACCGATAAGTTAAAAGGCAACTGAGATACGAGAGGTGCTTGAAAATGACACATATTCAAAATCGCTCTGTATCTCCGAAACGAAGGGGCTATGAAAATTCTGTTTGTAGCATCATAAGTTTCACGAAAAAGTAGCACAGTACTGCGAAAACCGCAGCTCTCTATCTTTAAAGATAACCCCCGGATGCGGTTGACTAGAGGACCAAATTTGAAAGATATTTTTGTATTATATTAATAAAAGTTTTTGATGATGAAAATCCCTGTTTTTAAAGTCGGTTTAAAATGACAAAAAAAAATAATACACTTTAATAACTGGCTGCCTTAATCATGTCATGAAAATTGATATGGACATAATTTCTAACCTCTCTTTGTTTTCCAGTCTCTTTTGCATAAAATTCCTTCTAATGCATAGTTTACTTCTCGTGGGACTCGGACTGGCGCTACTGGACTTTGACTCAGACTTGACTACGGTTTTGACGGGCTGAACAACTGGTTGTTGCAAAGCACTCGTGATCGCTTCACTCAATACTCGGGTTTCAAAACGAGACCTGTCCATTTTTCTACGCTCTTTAGGTGTCATTTTGGAAGAATCGACTGTGTAAGTAGGTGAAACGTATGTCGTATCTAGAGTTAGAGTCTGATCATTAACAGTCTTATAATCTTCAGTCAATGGCTCACTGTCTTGTCGATTATCATATTCGTCCTCTTTCGCCTTAGTCTCCATTTCTATGGATTCTTGCATGACCTTTTCGGCAGCGACTACATAGGTTTTATATCTGTCTCTAGCCATGTTTCTCCTTTGCTTGGTCATCATACTTTTACTTAGAGTTTTACTGTTTTTTTTCGGCGTGTTCTCCGCGCTACTTTGGTCGGTTTGAATAGGTGTGACGCTGTTTGCATCGCTGAATTCTGTTGGGTCATCCTGAAAATTATATTTAATATAAAAAACTTTGTAGGCGCAGATTAAATAATTGTACACAATTTCACAAGAGTCCTGCATAAATTCCATCTCGATCGAACACAAAGAAGTCAAAAAGGAGGGTTGCGATTTCCGATTAAAAACGACCCCCAAACAATTCGGACTCTGTAATTTGTGATAAATGTAACATATTTTTATAAACTACATAACCCCGTTGTATAAGAAATATAAACGTTTACTTGTCAAAGAAATACGTCAAAATAGCATCTAAACGTAGTTGTATTGAAAAAAGGCCCCTTTCCGAGTATAAATCCTTGTCGGTGTCAATCAGCACATATTTTTAGCACTTTTACCTTTCCATTATTATATTCATGGAAGTCTAAAATGTATCATACTGAATTGGGGTGCTAAAAAATGTGCTCATAGATATTGACAGGGGTTTAAAAAGTTATGTTTTAACTTCATGATTCATTTGTATAAGAAATATAAACGTATATGTGTGTATATATATATATATATATATATATATATATATATATATATATATATATATATATATATATATATATATATATATATATATATATATATATATATATATATATATATATATATATACAGTGACCGGCAAAAAGTTCGCAACATATGGGAAAAATTTTTATTAGGAGAGTATCGGAAAAACTTTCCCAGGGGATCGGTTCTGCATGTCCGATAACCTAAAAATCGATTTTACGTGACCACTGGTATAGCGTCAAATTAAAAAAAAAATTGTTAATTTACAAAAAGTGAGGTTAGTTGACGAGATATCAAAAAAAGTTATTTGAAAAAATTGCTTAGAATTAAATTCTAGGTCCTTGTGCAAAATTTTAAGATTTTATTTAAAAAAATTGGAAAACTCAATTTTTTTTAAATATTTTTTTATCGATTTACAAATTTCCGGTTTTTTTCGTTTAGATAGCTTGGCTAATGTAAAGCCCATGTATCTGGATGAAAATAAACGAATGTAGTAGTTTTTTCTACAATTGACAGGACAAAATTTAAAAAAACAGGGTTTCGCCGGACGCTAGCTGTTGCAATGATTTGTATCTAGCAGCAGTGTCAAAATTTTAGAGACATTTCAATGAGATTACATTGAGAAAACCTTAATCGTCTTAAATATATCTGAAGTTCGACTTTTTGTAAAGTTAAGGGGATTAAAATAGATAATAAACAAAAAATTACCTGTTTATTTAATCGAAATTTTATAAACGAAAACCAATGTAAGAAAAACTTAAAAGTAGTCAAATTCTGTACTAACAACACAAAAAATCATTGTTTTTCCTTGGGTGCACAAAATTTAAAACTCAGTATGACCACCATTTCTCTCCATACATACTGTTGTTCTCGAGCGCAACTCTCGATTAACATTTCGGAGCATTTTACGATTTATTTGCAATACACAATTTATAATGACATTCTCTAAATTTTGTATATTCCTAAAGGGTCGATGTTTGTACACAGGGTTCTTTAGGTATCCCCACATAAAAAAATCTAACGGAGTCAGATCTACAATTCTACAATTGACAGGACAAAATCGAAAAAATAGGTATTCGCCGGACGCTCGCTGTTGCAATGGTTTGAATCTAATGAAATGACTGTATCAAGATTTTATTAAGATTTTTCGCACATAAATTTAACAACCAGGTCTATTTAGTTGTACTTAAAACTACCAAAGCAGGCTCTGAAATTAAAACAACCAAATAATCTAGTAGGTTAAAAACAACAGAAAAATGTCAAACAAATTATAATTTGTTTGATTTCAACCTATGTCATTGGTTTATGTCTCGCATCTTACTAAGTTTGATATTTTACATAAGTTTATTAATATTTTATTCCTTAAAATGGCACCCACACTACTTCTTCAGGAAAAGATAGAAATTATTTTAATTTCTGGAGATAATTACAAAAGCCATAGAGAAACAGCAGCAATTTTTAATGAGAGGCACCCCGATAAATCCCTCCATTATTCCACAGTATCTCGTCTAGTCAATAAATTTAAAGAAACGGGATCGGTAGAAAATCAGTATAAAGTTTCCCATGAAAAACCGGTAACAGGTGACGAAGGTTCTCTGGATGTGTGTTTGTCGATCACAGAAACACCCCAATTAGCAGTTAGTCAAATATCGGAGATCACTAACATTCACGAAAGATCTGTGCGGAGGATATTAAAAAGAAACAAATTTCATCCGTACAAACCTAAAGTTGTACAAGTATTAAAAGATAGGGATTATGACGCCCGCTTCGATTTTTGTGCCTGGTTCCAGGGTATGATTGAGGAAGATTTTAATTTCCCAAAGAACGTTCTTTTCTCGGATGAAGCTACATTTACCTCTAACGGAACCGTCAGTTCACAAAACTGTAGATGGTGGGCCACCGAAAACCCAGACTTTGTAATTCAGAGTAAAGACCAATATAGTTTTAAGGTTAATGTGTGGTGCGGAATTTTCAACCTCAGAATAGTGGGACCTTTTTTCTTTAGAGACAATTTAAATTCAGAACGATATTTAGAATTTCTACAAACTGAGATATCTGACTTTTTAGACAATTTGTCATTAGCCGAAAGAAGAAATTTATACTTTCAACAAGACGGAGCTAGCATTCATTCCACAAATGAGGTGAAGAGATGGCTGGATCAAGAATTTGGAAACCAGTGGATAGGACGGTTTTCTGAAAATCCGTGGCCTGCGAGATCACCAGATCTGACTCCGTTAGATTTCTTTATGTGGGGATACCTAAAGAACTCTGTGTACAAACATCGACCCTTTAGGAATATACAAAATTTAGAGAATGTCATTAGAAATTGTGTATTGCAAATAAATCGTAAAATGCTCCGAAATGTTAATCGAGAGTAACAGTTGCGCTCGAGAACAATAGTATGTATGGAGAGAAATGGTGGTCATACTGAGTTTTAAATTTTGTGCACCCAAGGAAAAACAATGATTTTTTATGTTGTTAGTACAGAATTTGACTACTTTTAAGTTTTTCTTACATTGGTTTTCGTTTATGAAATTTCGATTAAATAAACAGGTAATTTTTTGTTTATTATCTATTTTACTCCCCTTAACTTTACAAAAAGTCGAACTTCAGATATATTTAAGACGATTAAGGTTTTCTCAATGTAATCTCATTGAAATGTCTCTAAAATTTTGACACTGCCGCTAGATACAAATCATTGCAACAGCTAGCGTCCGGCGAAACCCTGTTTTTTTTAATTTTGTCCTGTCAATTGTAGAAAAAACTACTACATTCGTTTATTTTCATCCAGATACATGGGCTTTACATTAGCCAAGCTATCTAAACGAAAAAAACTGGAAATTTGTAAATCGATAAAAAAATATTTAAAAAAAATTGAGTTTTCCAATTTTTTTAAATAAAATCTTAAAATTTTGCACAAGGACCTAGAATTTAATTCTAAGCAATTTTTTCAAATAACTTTTTTGATATCTCGTCAACTAACCTCACTTTTTGTAAATTAACAATTTTTTTTTTAATTTGACGCTATACCAGTGGTCACGTGACGTATGTCAAAATCGATTTTTAGGTTATCGGACATGCAGAACCGATCCCCCGGAAAAGTTTTTCCAATACTCACCTAATAAAAATTTTTCCCATATGTTGCGAACTTTTTGCCGGTCACTGTATATATATATATATATATATATATATATATATATATATATATATATATATATATATATATATATATATATATATATATATTATATATATTATATATTATATATATATATATATATATATTTTTTCTAATTTGTGGAGAAGTATATCATGACTGACAGTATCAAATGATTTTGCTAAATCTAATAAAATTGCTATGCATGGCTTTTGATTATCTATGGAATTATATATTTTATTAGTTAAGTGGCAGATTGCATCAGATGTAGATTTATTACATCTGAATCCAAACTGTTTTTCAGAAAAAAAATTTTGTTTATTAAGAAAATGTTCTATACGGTCTTTTATTATTTTTTCAAAGATTTTTGCTAGTGTAGAAATTAAAGTTATTGGTCTGTAATTTTTACAATCTTTTTTGTCCCCGGTTTTATAAATTGGTATAATTACACCAATTTTAAAAATATTTGGACAGATGCCTGTAACGAAAATTTTGTTGATTAAATATGCTAATGGTTTAGATATATAATTTTTTATCGATTTTAAAATTTCTGAAGTTATCATGTCAAAGCCAGGCGATTTTTTATTTTTTAAATTACAAATAACATTTAAAATTTCATTAGCATTATAATATATATATATATATATATATATATATATATATATATATATATATATATATATATATATATATATATATATATATATATATATATATATATTATATATATTATATATATTATATATATATATATATATATATATATATATATATATATATATATATATATATATATATATATATATATATATATATGTATATATATATATATATATATATATATATATATATATATATATATATATATATATATATATATATATATATATTATAATGCTAATGAAATTTTAAATGTTATTTGTAATTTAAAAAATAAAAAATCGCCTGGCTTTGACATGATAACTTCAGAAATTTTAAAATCGATAAAAAATTATATATCTAAACCATTAGCATATTTAATCAACAAAATTTTCGTTACAGGCATCTGTCCAAATATTTTTAAAATTGGTGTAATTATACCAATTTATAAAACCGGGACAAAAAAGATTGTAAAAATTACAGACCAATAACTTTAATTTCTACACTAGCAAAAATCTTTGAAAAAATAATAAAAGACCGTATAGAACATTTTCTTAATAAACAAAATTTTTTTTCTGAAAAACAGTTTGGATTCAGATGTAATAAATCTACATCTGATGCAATCTGCCACTTAACTAATAAAATATATAATTCCATAGATAATCAAAAGCCATGCATAGCAATTTTATTAGATTTAGCAAAATCATTTGATACTGTCAGTCATGATATACTTCTCCACAAATTAGAAGCAATTGGTATTCGTGGAATAACTTTAAAATTAATGAAAAGTTACCTAGAAAACAGAACCCATTACGTTAAAATTAATAATCAGATGAGTGATTCTAAAAATATTAAATATGGTGTTCCACAAGGATCTGTATTGGGGCCATTATTATTTAATATATATATAAATGATCTATTTAACTTAAATTGTATTGGTGAGTTACACAGTTTTGCAGATGATACTGTTGTTTTTTACACTGGTCATAACTGGAGTAGTCTTTCTGAGACTATCACAAATGATTTCAATACTATTAAAAATTGGTTTGATAATAATTTATTAACTATAAATTTCAATAAAACCAAGTATATTCCTTTTACGTCATATTCAAATAACTTACCAAATTTTGATAAATTAAAATTTAAAGATAATATTACTATTCAACAAGCAGACAGCATTAAGTATTTAGGAATTATTATAGACAAGCATCTTAAATGGAATTTACATATTGAATATATCAACAAAAAATTACAAATTTTACTATCAAAATTTAAATTTTTAACACAGTTTTTAAAACAAACATATTTAAATCTGTTATATTTTTCATTAATAGAATCAATTTTAAGTTATGGCATCCTTGGGTGGGGAGGTGTAGGACAAAGCATATTATCAAATTTAGAAACAACACAGAAAAGAATATTAAAAATTATCTATGGAAAAGATATATTATATCCTTCGGATTTATTGTTCAAAGAATCGAGAGAAATGGATATAAAGCAAATATATTATTATAACATATTGAAGTATATATTTCAAAATAAAAATAAAATTGTTTTCAATAAACATACACATAATACTAGATATAAAAACGATATAACGCAAAAAGAGAAAGTTAATAAATCAATTTCCCAAAAAAACTATAGATACATAGCACCCTACCTGTATGACTTGTTACCATCATATTTAAAATTTATAAACTCTTCTACAAAATATAAAAAAGAAAGTAAGCGTTGGATTTTAGATCTAACTCGAGATTATTTTAACAGCTTGCATAACTTATAAATCATTTTCGGATTTTTGTTTAAACTCTACTTTCCACTAACTGAACAAAATTATTAGATAGATTTAGTATATAAATAAATAATATTCTCGCCTACAAGACCAAGTCTTCGCGAGATTTATTCAGTTTATTTATTTATTATATATATATGATGTTAAATATTGTATTTTATATGCATAAATAAACTTATTATTATTATTATTATATAATTATTATTATATATATAATATATATATATAATATATATATATATATATATATATATATATATATATATATATATATATATATATATATATATATATATATATATATATATATATATATATATATATATATATATATATATATATATATATATACAGGGTGTCCCAGGATAGGTGTTACGATAGGACAAATGGGTCAAAAAATTTTGAATTTGAAAATGGCATTTTGGGAACATGCCCCGCTTGGTCCAAAACTGAGGAATACAAAATTTCACTCGAATTGGTATTATACAGGGCGAGTTATAACTAAAAATATGAAAAATGGCCAAGAGTAAAGTACTCTTATTTGTCCAAATGGAACAAAAGCTTAGTAGAAAAAGTTGTTCAGAAATGTAACTAATATCATAATTTGAAATTACAGCTTTCTAGTCAATATTTTTATTTTTGTCAAATTTTTTGAAATGTAATAGTACATTTTCCACCACTATCGTATTCGGTTTTTTATTATACTTGGAAACTACGTTTTCTAACATGTAATATGTACATTTACCAGGTATAGCCTAATAATGTATTGTAATACGATATTGGTGGAAAATGTACTATTACATTTCAAAAAATTTGACGAAAATAAAAATATTGACTAGAAAGCTCTAATTTCAAATTATAATATTAGTTTCATTTCTGAACAACTTTTTCTACTAAGCTTTTGTTCCATTTGAAAAAATAAGAGTACTTTACTCTTGGCCATTTTTCATATGTTTAGTTATAACTCGCCCTGTATAATACCAATCCGAGTGAAATTTTGTATTCCTCAGTTTTGGACCAAGCGGGGCATGTTCCCAAAATGCTATTTTCAAATTCAAATTTTTTTGACCCATATGTCCTATCGTAACACCTATCCTGGGACACCCTGTATATAATATATATATATATATATATATATATATATATATATATATATATATATATATATATATATATATATATATATATATATATAGTAGAAAAATGGAAGATTTCTTGGCCTATAGGTAATATAATAAATGTAAATTGTGAAGATTTACTTCTTCGCTAGTGCAGCGAAAAGGCCGTGAATGAAAAATAAAAATGACTATCTTTGATTCTGGTCTGGGTGACCTCCTGCTATCGATTTCTGGGCCCTTACCCATCAGCGGGCAGGCTTACACCCAGGGTGGCTGAAGAACAGACCACGATTTGACCAGAATCAAAGAGGGTCCTTATATCCAAAATGTCCGGAAAGGATGGGTAAGATGTAGTGGCTCGCGCCAACTAGTTCACCCAGTGTTGCTCCAAAAATGTTTGGCTGCTAACACAATATAAGAACTAGCAAGAATTAAATGTTTACAAAGTCACATTGTTGCAGTATGCAACACTTAAATGCGCGCCACTGTATCCGCGGCGCCATCTGTCATTTAGTCTGCTTTGCAACACTTAAATGCGCGCCACTGTATCTGCGGCGTCATCTGTCACTTCGTCTACTTTTTATTCGGATTGCGTTGAAAAAATAAAAGTTTGTTTACGTTGAAAATTTGACAAGGGGCAAGTGTCAATCTTTTTTAGAGTGTAAAAAACAACAAGCAATTTGCAGGGGGTTTAATTTGTAATCGGTCTTAAAAAAGTAGAAGTTGTATTACCCATAGGTTTAATCAAGTAAATGTTTATTATATTCAATATATTCAAGTGAAGACAATAAACAAAATGTTGGTTTGAAGACCGAGGGTTTTTAATTTGTTGAAAACCAAGGAAAATACAGTCCACTAGGAAGAAATTAGGGTAATTATTGATATTACTGGAAACAGCGAATTTTTTCATGAAATTTTGCACATACCCTAATTTTGGGTCGTAGAACACGAATCCGAAGTCAGCTTTTGGCGGTCTCGTATGGTTTTTCCAAAAAAAAATTGTTTTTGGAAAACTTTTAGGTTAACTTTTAGGTTACCTTTTTGTTATAGATTCCTTTAAGTTTCGACACTTTCACTTCAACATATCTGTAAACTTATAATTTTTATTAGTTTTCGTCACACAAAACACCACATTTAGGCAAAAATAGCTAAGAAAATTGCTTTTTTCTATAGAAAATTCCATTTTATCCCTACTAGATGTCATTATTTTGCCAGCTGTCAATTTTCCGGCGTTGCCACGTTGCATTTTATTTTCCCTAAAAGGGCAAAAAGATGACCCCAACCAACACCCTGGGGCACCGATCCCTCTTCGCCTGCGAGGAAAGAGACTGGTCAGGGCCCCTAACCAGGTGCTAACCCCTGCTCCAACCTTAGGGTGCCCTCGATCCACCGTTATACCACCGTTATATCGAAAATATTAGATCTGTCACCTAATTCACCGACTTAGAAAAGTTTTTGATACGAACGGTGGATCGGAGGGCCCCCTAAGGTCGGAACAGGGTTAGCACCTGGTTAGGGGCCCTGACCAGTCTCTTTCCTCGCAGGCGAAGAGGGATCGGTGCCCCAGGGTGTTGGTTGGGATCATCTTTTTGCCCTTTTAGGGAAAATAAAATGCAACGTGGCAACGCCGGAAAATTGACAGCTGGCAAAATAATGACATCTAGTAGCCATAAATGGAATTTTCTATAGAAAAAAGCAATTTTCTTAGCTATTTTTGCCTAAATGTGGGTGTTTTGTGTGACGAAAACTAATAAAAATTATAAGTTTACAGATATGTTGAAGTGAAAGTGTCGAAACTTAAAGGAATCTATAAAAAAAAGGTAACCTAAAATTTAATCTAAAAGTTTTGCAAAAAAAATTTTTTTTGGAAAAACCATACGAGACCGCCAAAAGCTGACTTCGATTCGTGTTACGACCCCAAAATTAGGGTCTGTGCAAAATTTCATGAAAAAATTCGCTGTTTCCAGTAATATCAATAATTACCGAAATTAGGAAGAAGTTGAGGTAACCAAACACACATACTGTGAATAAATTATAGAAATATTTAAGTATCCTACCTGTAAAGTTTGTCTACCAAAGTATTGTCAGCAACATGCGTAAAACAGTCTTCAAATACACTAGTCTCGGTACCAATAGCTTCTGTATGTACATCAGCTAGCGAATTGCACAGATCAGTAATATCGTTAAAAATAGACGGAGGATTCACTAACTCTAAATCTGCGTTTAAACTGGACATGCTTGACGTTATGAATTGCCCTTTGACGTTGAATATGGGGTGTTGTTTTTGGTCTTGAAGACTCTTGTTCGTAACTCCGTTTATTACAAATTCAGGACGAATTTCTGATCCTTCATGCGGTAAGCTTGCTATGCTGGTTATACTGTTATCCATATCAAACAAATTTTGCATTTCTGACGGAGGGTTTAAGTGATCCAAGTTGGTAAGGCTGTTGTTTTCCAGGCTTTCAAGGCTAAAATACATATATTTTGGAGATTTGACGTTTAAAAAATTTTAAAATCGCAGTGCTCGCTTAAGCCTAGTCTGGTTTTAAATTTAGTCCTAGTTGACCAGTCAAGTTTGGACAACTTTTGGTTATAAAATTGTGCCTTTGAAAATTTACTTTTTATGTTATAATTATAAAGATTTCCTTGTGTTCCAAATAAATTATTAAATTTTGGAAACTTATTTTAGCTGCATTAATGAGAAAAATGTACTAAAATACTCTTCATAACTTAAAAAAAAATATTTTCCGATTTGAAAACCTTTAATGAAAGTTTCAAAGACTGCAATGACAACTTTAAAATTATTAGCCCAGTTGTTAAAAAATATTATGAATAAAAAAGTAGTATCGTCAAAATCAGTTTTACATTTAATTGTAGTTGAATTATTTCTTAACAAAAATTTTTCCTTGTTAAAAAATATTAATAATAAAGTAGTTTTTCCAGAACTAGTTTTATATTAGCCATTATACGCCTGTTGCAGTCCACTGAAGTAATATTAATTCATATACCATTTATTTAAGATCAATTTTATTTATCTATGTTCGTAGTAAAAAACAAAATAAGTACCTTGATCCATGATTTAGCGAATTACTTAGAGCACGTTTCACCAAAAGACTTCCAGGTAAGGACTTTTTCCTTGAAGTCAGTTTGGGGCTCTTTGGAACGACCTTTTCCAGGCCTATAGCACTATTCGTTAACGAGTTCATTTGTGATGGAGGTCTAACTGAATCCAAATCGAGCGATGTTACGCTTTGGGACATTTCAGCTTCTATTTGGAAAGCCTAAAAAGTTTCCATGTGGAGTGTACTTAATATAAAAAATAAAATTATACAAAAATATATCTATTTTATATCAAAAATATTACAAAAATTTTTTTTTGCTTATTAAAAAGTGTGAGCAAAATTATATATATAAGTGTGTCAACACATTATAATTATATATATATTATTATAATTATTAACATATTAACTACTGATAAAAAATGTTGTAATTATATTTTCTTCATATCACTGATATTCTCTTACCGTTGCCATTTTAGTAGCCTCTATCGCAATCAAAGTACTCTCCGTCATAGTACTCGTATTCATAGATGAGAAATCATTGGATTGTCCTTCGTCTTGAATACCCAACCCATCCACCACATCCACATCTATTTTATTACTTTCATCTTTGTCGCTTCCAAAGGTAATTACGTTCGGGGCGCTTCCGGAAATACTCGGGAAAGTCATTTCGTTGGGCGAAGTGTCATCATTCCATGTATTGTCATTCTCATTATTTGACACTTTAGATTTATTGTCCTGTTTATCAAATTGGCTGTTATCCTTTTCTTTGGTTAAGTGGCTTGCTTGGCTTACCAGTTCAGCGGTAAATCTAAACAAAAAGGGAAACTGAAAATTCTTTCTTTTTTTGGAATGTAAAATGCAGGGTGAAGCAAATTCGCCGTTGGGATCTTTAATTATATCAAAATTGGTATTTTTTACTTGTGTGCAATGTTTAAAACTTTATAAAATTTACATTACTTCTGCCCTAAAAATTTGAAATTTTGCACATGCTGTGTATTCTATGAATTACGAAAAAAAGACGATTTTGGGTGCATCCATTAGTAATCAAATAAACTTAAAACATTACAACTATTGTTGGAAATGAACTGAAACAACATCCTGCTGATAGGTTTAAAGAGTTATACAGAATGAACCAGGGAAAATTATACCATTTACTTGCTAATATTATAAAGAATTGATTTGAAACTTCTTGGACCACCCCGTAGACGCGCAACGGTGCTCGCCAATCAGACTCTGATATTAGTGACTGCGACCGGCTTTACAACACAAAGGGGCTTGAAATTTGCAAAATTATGTAGATTTTGACATCGCTACCTCTTAATCTATAAGGGTCATATTTAAAAAAAAAACACCTGAAAATTGTTTATTAGAACAAAATATCAAAGATCACATATGATTAGGACTACTCATGCTTTTTGTTGCTTGTTAATGATATAAGTACTTCTTAAAAAAGACAGAATGTATTTAATAGTTTTTTAATGACTCTTTGCTTCTCAATTTTATTTTTAACGAGGAGATTATCAATTCGACCCGTATGTGTGTTTTTCATGTATGTTCACGCATAATTCTTGAACGGATTAACCGATTTCGACAGTATTTTCTTGTTTTGTAGATGAGTTCAACCGAATGATCCCATTTTAAGGGTTCTGTGCTGAAGTGAGTGGAAACTGCGACAAACTAAAAAAAAACTTGGAATCGACAATTTTTGCGTGTGTACTTCGGAATGGCAGCACCGATTTCAATAATTTTTTCTCCGCTGTGTTTAGCATGACGGTCTGGTGGCCCTGTTAGTATTTGACTTTAAAAAATAATAAAGGGAAGGGGTGAGAGGGGTAAAACCGGGGTATTTTTGCAAATGTTGACTAATATCATTTTCGGGGTTAATGAGGGCCTAAAATCTCATTTTGTCTAGCAGATGTTAAAAAAAAATACGGGGGGAGGGGGGATAAAAAGGAGATACTGGGAAATTGTCCGAAAATGTTAACTAATGTGTCATTTTCGAGGTTATTGAGGTCAGAAAATCTAATTTTGTTTAACAGATATAAAAAAATTATGTGATATATGAACCTGATGACCTGAGCTCCCCCCTAGCCCAGATAGATAGCCCCTAGAGAGATAGATATTTGCCTATACTAAGACTTTTCAGATACCCTGTATATTGAAATCACCGCACACCAATAAAAATAACTGTAACGTTACTGGAATCACGTGTATTTGCATAGCTTTAATAACCGTACATCTTACTGATCTTAATATTGCACCGCAATATTAAAATCAGGTTTGACTTAAGTCAACGTTTAGAATGTTTTTTTCCACACCGTAAAAAAATCATTGGAAGAGGAATGGCTGCCAATTTCTCCAATAATGTTAACTAATGGGTCATTTTCGGGGTTATTGAAGAAAAGCTAAATTAATGTAACGGATGTAAAAAAATTAAGGCGGGGGAGGGAGGCAAAAGAAGCGGGCGGAAAATTCATTAAAAATGTTAACGAGGTCATTTTCAGGGTTACTGAGGACTGAAAATCCCATATTACATTGACATTACAAATAAAGAGGGAGCGATAAGATGAAGGGGGAGGGAGAATAGGTGAACTTAAAGGAAAGAAATATTTTTTTTTAATTAATCAACTTCACACATTGTACAGTTAAACCACTCATTTGAGGTTTTATATATTCAAAACGTTCCAACTTAAATACTCTAGTTCCTAGAATTTGAGAAGTTCCCGGGTGTACAAAAAAAGAAAAATAATAATCAAAGAAGATGATTCTTTAAAATTCTTACCTATCAAGCGATTCAATCATAGCATCCGGATCCAGCATTCTATTATCAACCAAATTCCCAGATTCCTCACAACTCTTGGCGAAGACATTATCTATATTGGCACAATTATCGGAATTTGAGTATGTCAGATCGTTTTCAAAGCTGCTCTCCAAAAATTGCCCAATCGACTTACTAGATCCACTCTTCGTTTGATCTGCGGTACAACGAAAAAATTTCTTTAGTCTTTTGTTGGCTTTTTTAAACATTTTCGAGTCCGAAATCTCAGACCGTTAAAAATTAATATGCACACAAACACCGAATTCTTTTTAACTCGCACGTATCAGTAGTAAGTAAAGAACTAGTTAAAATTCACTTAAATTTTCTTTTCAACAACACAAACGTTTCTGTCGATGTCGATCACAAAATAAGAAATACCTTCGTTGCACAGAAAGAAATCAGTCTGAACTGAACACAATTATAATTTAATCTACAAAACCGGTACCTGGGTTAGGAGCAAAGTAATTATGGGTTTGTTATGAAATGAAACTATTTACTAATAGATTTTACAGTAATAAAGAAGTAACATAAAACGCTTAACGAGATAACAACGGCATTATCATGGCTTTTATGGGGGTTATTTATGGGGGAGGCAGTAATTAGACCGTAAGAGGATTTCATTTTATTAAAATCAATGTCGGTGTGTTAACATAGGTAAAATGCGGCTAATAATAATTGTATGTAAAATCAATTTCTGGAATAGTTTTATTAGGGTTTCGTATCTCACAGAGATAAATAGGCTGCTCACGAACTCCGCCGGATTAAGACAGTCACAAGTATATTTCGAAAATTGGCCTGTATGGAGTACCCATAAACTCCTCCGTAGTGCTAATTAGGGGTTGTTCCAGGTAATTGTACAACTCGATCAGGTTCGTTGATGTAGGTAATTAGATTTTATATATTTATTTATATTAGTATTAGGTAGTTATATTCCCAAACAGGTAAAATAGCCTAATTCATAAAGTCCGTCACATTGACAAAGAATTATTAGTTTATTCCATGGATTTATTAAGAAAGGATTCGATGTCCGTATACTGTGAGCGTATCGAACGTGAAGCCTTATATTTGCTGTTTGTTATGAAAACGTTCCCCCAGGAGATTAGTTTACGAACTACGTAATTGAATCAAGAATGGTAGTAGAAAGAGATAAAATAGCATTGGAGTGTTGGAGCTCAGAAGTGTTGCTGTCTGTGCTGGTTGCTTAGGAAAACGGCTGAACCTCGGTCTGAATACTCGGTTACACGTACGTCTTTGTTTAATGAACTAGGAAAGAAAAAGTGCGATTTATAGATTTATAAATGACTCGGAGCGACTTTAAATAAACACCTTTAGAAATAACATAACCTATAAATAATAAAACCTTTTTAACTTAAATTTATTATTATTTAGCAGAAAAATAAAATATTTTAGGGCTTTTATTACTTTTAGTAAATCTTGTGATGCTTCTAAGGTATTTTTTGCACAAAAATACAAGGTAGATTAAGATGTGGCCAATGTTTACAAATTGTGTTTACAGTGTCGTTTAGAATGGTTTGTTTTGGCTTCAAAGAATGTTAAATCATCCCGTATCCATTCTTAATAAATCCATGGTTTATTCGTTTTAGTGGAGTAGGAAGGTCTATTTTTGAAAAAGTGGACAGAATGGAAGTGATCACCGGTCAACGTGGAAATAAGTTAATAGTAGAAGATGAATACAAGTTTCATAGAGCCGAAGAGACTTCGTTTGGAGTGAAATGGAAGTGCGCCCAAAAAAAGTGCAATTCTAAAATTTATGTCGATGGCGAATAATGTTTAAATTATAAGCTTTGTTGTTTGTTGTTATTAAGATAGTTTAATATTAATATCAAGTGTATAGTTTTAGACAGGGTTTAATAAAAAATTTGAAATGAAGTTTTATGGTTTTATTTACAATATTATGCATAATTATGATGCGGCGGAGTTTATGTATGAGATTCTTGAAGCTGCCGGCGGAGTTTATGTATAGTAAATATGGCTGGTCAATTAATCCGGCGGAGTTTTGGAACACCCGATAAATAAAGCTGTGAAATTCATCCGTCCGTCTGTCTGTATGTCCCAGCCGATTTATCTCCGGCACCTTGTAAAATAGACTCTTATAATCGATTTAAAAATTTGTTAATATCTATATACTACACGAATTATTGAATCAATGAAACTTGAAGTACTCTTTATTTTTGAATTCCGACGGCGGAAGACATTGAGGAAACTACAAGCAGATATAATTTTCCACGTTTTGCGTCAAAATCATAGAATATTTTTTATTCTCTATAAAATTACAATGAAAATAATATCAAAACGAACTCTATACACTAATGTTTCGAAAATACGGTGAATCAAAGTTTGACCTAAAATGTTTGAATCAATGAAAAATGCAATTTTTTCGTATCTTGTCTGGTTAATTTTTTAACGACTCGGAGGCAAATAACCCATGGGACTTCATTTATATTATACAGGGTGGTTCAAAAGTAATGGTGCACAGAGCAACAGCAGATTCCTTTTGTCGAAATATAGCGATTTATTCAAACTTGCCTAATTCCAAAGTTGATAATAACCAAGATACAGGGTATCAAAATTTTATTTTTTTTTCGATTTTTTCCAATAATTTCTCAACAAAACGACATAGCGACACGAAATTAGGGATTTTGTTCATACTTTGATGTCACTAGTAGAGGGCGCCACTTACGGCATACCGCACTTCTTTTAAATGACATAACTTTTTTTAAGCTTAGTATATCGATCTAAAAATCGATTATCCTACTTCTTTTACGTCAAAAAGGGATCCTTTATTGCAGTCAGTAGGAGTAACCGTTTTCAATATAATCGCATTTGAAATTTCTTATGCAATTAAATACGTGTGGTTCGAAAGTAATGGGACATAGAGCAACAGTGAATTTCTGACTTCAAATTATTATGATTTACTAAACTTACTTAATTCAAAAGTTGATATTGTAGGAGATACTTGAGATACTTAACATTTCTTAATAAAACACTTATTCATGCTGGAATACTAATTTTATTTTAATGACACTTTCTTATTTAATAATTAGTTTAATAACACTTAAAAGTTAATAACAAATGAGTGCGAAACTATCTTAATGAACAGTTTCCTAAACGATGGATATGCCGTGGTGGCCCCTTGTCTTGGCCGGCGCGAAGTCCGGATTTTAATCCTATGGATTTCTGTATTTGGGGTCATTTGAAATCCATTATTTATAAACAACCATAATGAGTTAGGTCAAAAAATTATAAATGCTGTTGATCTGCTCAGAAAGGATAGGGATCTTTTGTTTAAAATTCGACAGACTTTTGAAAAGCGTACAGCGAAATGTACTGAGGTCAAGGGTGACCATTTTGAGCAACTGTTATCGAGACGTTATCATTTTTACTTTTAATAATTTTGTTAAAGCATTATTAACTTTTAAGTGTTTTATTAAAACTAATTATTAAATAAGAAAGTTTCATTAAAATAAAATTAGTATTCCCGCATGAATAAGTGTTGTTATTAAAAAATCTCCAGTATCTCAAGTATCTCCTACAATATCAACTTTTGAATTAAGTAAATTTAGCTAAATCATAATAATTTGAAGTCAGAAATTCACTGTTGCTCTATGTCCCATGACTTTTGAACCACACGTACTTAATTGCCAAGGGAATTTCAAATGCGGTTATCTCGAAAACGGTTACTCCCAGCGACATCAATAAAGTATAACTTTGTGACGTAAAAAAAGTAGGATAATCGATTTTTTAAGTAGTAAGATCGATATACTATGCTTAGAAAAAGTTATGCTATTTAAACGAATCGCGGTATGCCGTAGATGGCGCCCTCTACTAGTGACATCAAAAGTATGGACGAATTTGAATTTCTCGCCTTAAAAAAAACCCCAAATCCCCAATTTCGTGCCGCTATGTCGTTTTTGTTTGAGAAATTATTGGAAAAAATCGAAAACAAAATTGAAATTTTGACACCCTGTATCTTGGTTATTATTGCCTGCCTACGATATCTACAACCGGCAAAATAATTTAAAGAATGCAAGGGACGGCTTAAACAACGTTGCAAATTTTTCTGTACCCGATGTGGTAAGAAAAGTGTAAATCTTATTAGTAGAGGGATATGATGCTCCCCGAGTCTCCGCATGCGCAGTAGGGTCGACCTTGAACGCCCAGGTATGCTATTGTTATTTGGCCTTGATATGCGCAGGTGTTATTCCAAGGTCAAGGTCAAGAACTTGGCCTTGAACGCGAGCAGATGTTTCTTTGTTTGGTGATGACCAGGTGTACGATGCTTATTTCAAGGTTACATTTGCGGTGCATATTTTCAATGAATGCGAGCAGCTGTTTCTTTGTTTGGTGATGACCAGGTGTACGACGCTTATTTCAAGGTTACATTTGCTTGGCCTTGAACGCGAGCAGATGTTTCTTTGTTTGGTGATGACCAGGTGGACGACGCTTATTTCAAGGTTACATTTGTTTTGTATTTTTCGAGGTCGTCGGATGTATTCCTCCCACCATAAATAAATACTTGACCTTGGATTACTTCCTAATAAATATGGCTCATTTCGAAAATAGCTTTCATTGTCACTCATACATCGTATGCGTTAACTATTGCTTTGGCATATAAAGTATTGTGTTTGTGGTGTGTTCTACAAGTGTTTATTCAAGGTACTTGACAGTAATTGTTTTTATTGTATTTTAAATCATGAGCATTTCAAAGCAGACCATAGCCGAAATTAATAATATGATAAACCAAGATATTCAATTTCTGGAACGTAGAAAATTCTCTACATTAACGGTGGGCAAAATTTATATGATAAAAAAAATTAATTCTTTGACTTCACGTTTTGGAAAAGCCATTATCGTCACATTGTTTGATCCAACACATCAAGCAACATTTGAAACATTTTTACCATCACGCGTAGCTGAAATTCTGACAGAGGATACTATTGAAATGATGAATAACTCCGGTGATCAGTACACCTTAACTTATTTGGGGCAAAGCTCACATGTATTCTCTGGAGGTAATACTAGAGCGTTGTTAAATTTTGGTTGTTTGTAATATATTGTTGATTAGGCTATTTTAATGTTGATTTAAAATGTAATAAAATAGTTCTTGTTAAGTATATATCGAAAAACACACACTCACACACAATCACATGTCCATTATTTTCTATTTAAGATGTGTGACTGCCCTACTGTCATTGAAAATCGAGATATGTACATTAATTGGTTATCATGTAAATTAAGAGAGCTGGCTGAAGAAATACTACACTTTGCAAATTATGGTAAATCCGATGTGGGTTTTAGTGAAAGTCAGTATAGGAAGTATATGAAAGACGCCGTAAATTTCACGGCTGGAGCACATACGTGCGAGAAATACCTATATGGAACCATTGATCTGGACGAATTTTGCGCTGGAATGATAAATGAAGAATTGGGAAGCTACCTATTCGAAGTGCCTCATTTACCCGATGAATTAGCTAGAAAATATGGTTTGGCTCCCGCAGATGACACCACTATTCTTGATGACCTTGGAAATAAAGCAGTCACCAATGAAGTTGATAGTAAAGCATTGGGTACTGTTAGCGATGACGAAATGGAGTGTGTTCAAGAAGATGAAGAAAATCTTTAATTCATTGTATAATATAATAACATGAGATGTTAAATAAATGATTATGTACCTAAATTATTGTTTAATTTTTTTATAAATAGGCAACCTTCACAAAAATCACATCAGTTTAAGCTAAAAATGGGTCGTGTTAACAACACAATTGATAAATTTGGGCGCCAAAAATTTAATGACCAAAATCACATTGTTCTTGTTGGACAACCAGGAGTTGGATTTAGATTGACCGATGATGGTCAATATGATATACAAGGGAAATCTCTAACTAATGTAGCACCACCAAAGAATCCTGGGGATGCCGCTAATCAGGAATATGTTCTTGAACAAAGGCGTGAAATTATTAAAAAACTTAGTGAATTAGTGAATAATGATGTTTTGGAATATGTTAGAAAAGAACTTAATGAAATGAATAAAAAGCTTGCTGAAGAGGCGAATGAAGATTTTTTGCAATCTGTTACAAAAAGACTTAAGGAAATCGATTCAAAATTGTTGAATCAAGAAAAAGCTATTCAGCGTATACGTATTACGCGCATGTAGATAAAGAAACAAGTCTATTCTGTGTATGGTGACCTCGATTTTACATGGGATATGAGAGTGGAGGGGTTTGAAGGTCACCTAACAGATACAAATAGAGGCACAAAACTTTCTTGTTTCAGTCTGCATTTCAGTACTTCCAGAATACTGCATAGTAATTTATTTCCTCAAAATGCAGTCACCAAAAAGTGAACGTCAAATTGCAGTTGTTCGCCCATTCTCTGTAAACGGTCGTCAGATGTGTGCCAATTGCGAAAATTGGGAATTTATTAGTGGAATAATGGGTTTCTGTGAATGGTGTCAAAATGAGTACCATAAGAAACATGGGATGAAATCACCGCAACAAATATCTCGTGAAAATTCTAGTGAATCTCTGCAAAGTCTCGCTGTCTCAGTGGGAGGTTCATCAGAACATAATAATCACGATACGCCGGAATTCAGTCAAGAAGGGCAGCGCTGGACTTCTTCAAGCAATTTTGAAGATCTCGAAATAATTAACGAATCACCGCAAAGTCCTGTTTTCTTAGAAGGAGGAGGAGGAGGAGTAGGGGGAGGAGGTTCATCAGAACGTAATAATAGTGAGACCATGGAATTCGACCAAGAAGGGCAGCGCTGGTAATTCCGAAAAATAGAGACAATTTAGATATAGTGTAAAAGTTTCTTATGATAGTCATGTAATTTTAAATTTATGTGAATAAGTGCGTTTTTCTAATGATAGTGTGGATGTATTATTTAAATCTTAATAAAAATCTTTTTGTACTAAATATGTTTATTATTCACCATACATTTGAATTAACAAATCGCTCTTGATATATATTATTTCTGTGGTTCCGTTCTAAAATCCTCGCTAGCATTACATCCATTTTTGCAATTCTCCTTTGAAAACGATATCTATTAAGTATTAGTTGCTGAAAATTACTTTGTCTGGCTTGTCTATATGCAAAACACCAAACAGACATACGGTGGATAATATTTCTTTCTTCGTCAAATCTTACTTGCTTCATGGTGTATGGTAAAATGAATTTTTATTAGTTATGTCAATTATATATAGGCTGAACATAAAGAGAGTGAATTAGTTTTACTTTAAAATGGGTCGTGTTAACAACACAATTGATAAATTTGGTCGACAGAAAACTCCTGTTTGTAACAAGTTATCGCGAGGGTTGCCCGGAATCGGATTTAAACTTACTTCAGATGGACATTTTGATATAGAGGGAAAATTATTAAGGAATGTTGCCCAACCGATAAATGATAATGATGTTGCTACCAAAGAATATGTCCTTACGGAAGTTCATCAACTTGGTTCGCAGATAAATACCATACTTAGTAATGTGCTAGTACCGGTTTTTCAAAAAATGTTTGAAGATGATGAGACCAAAATTACGTATCTTAAGGAAAAAATGTATCAAATTCACTCACTTGCTGCACGGTATACTACAGCGAAGATAAAGGATCCAAAAAAACCAAAATGGAAACCAACCTAGATAAAGTTCTATTTAAAAACATAATTATACTGTTAAATTGAAAATAAAACGCATAATTATGAAAAGCAATATTTATTATTATCATTTATAATGCATACATACGTAACGTAAAACCTATTTGATAATATTTATACAATATCTGATTTGTCTATCCAAGAATTAAATTGATTTGGAAAACCTAACCATTTTACAAACAATTGATCGTTTTGATTGTTCTTGCGTTTTCTAAGAATTTTCTCAACTAAATAAACACCAGGGCTAGCTGTCTTTTGCAGTTCTGCTTCGTAAAAACATCCTTTAATAGGTTGACCTTCCAATGATTGTAGCAAGTAGGTAGGTGGATTTGTAATATTAACTTTTGCTATTTCAAACAGTTCCGTGGACCAGGAAGGCGTATATCCTTTGTCAAATACACCTTTGTACTTGCTAATGCGAACAATGTCACCCAAATGAAATTTTTTTTTCTTCGGAGCAATTTTCAAATAGTCATATGCTTTAATAGGGGTATCCTCTTTTACACTGTTAGGCTTCATTCCAATGGTGCGGTGTTTAGTGTTATTATAGGTCTTCGTTATAGCTGGTAATATTTGTAACCATCTGTAAGAACCTCTAGCCGAGAATTGTTTATATAACTTATTTTTCAAAGTTCTTATAACACGCTCCACAATTGCCGCTTTTTTCGTGCTATATGTGGAATAATGGTTTATATTATATTTTTTCATGAGTGCTTGAAAGGTGCTATTATAAAATTCCTTTCCTTGATCACTCTGTAAATTGTTTGGTGCATATGATGCTTCTTCAATGATGCTTTTCATGGCATTCGTAACTTCAACACCGGTCTTATTCTTAACTGCTTTGGTGTACACGAATTTGGAGTAACAATTTATACATACAACA
Organism: Philopedon plagiatum; assembly: GCA_963971165.1. Classification (NCBI taxonomy): domain Eukaryota; kingdom Metazoa; phylum Arthropoda; class Insecta; order Coleoptera; family Curculionidae; genus Philopedon; species Philopedon plagiatum. Next base: position 35,764,837 of record OZ020191.1, on the reverse strand, counting down.
ATGTAACGGTAACCATCATTGTCAGTAGCATATTGCTGCATTTCCGCCAAATCAATTTGCCACAAATCTCGATATCCTTTTATGACCGTACGTCTTCTAACAAAATTTTTTCTTGCTGTCCTATGTAATTCATTTACGACTTTAATTTTTTCTCGGCTAGGATCCATATTATAAGGTTCCACGTCTTATCAGACACTGAGGATGGCAACTACGTGCAAAACTTAATATATTATTCCTTCTTCTCGAAGCTCTTCCATAATTGACATAATCTCATTATCATGTCCGGTATGTCCAGCTACTTTTGACCCCCACAATAATCGTAATCTATCCACTAACTCCTTAGGTTTATTCCAATAAACATATTCAGATGATTTCGACGATAGGCGCTTTTTTGCTGGTAGTTGGATTTTGTTGTCGCCTTTTTTTCTTCCTACACCACCACCCAGTTTGGTTCCCATAATTAGCGGTTTTATGATTCGTAAATATTTTCTCCATCGGGTTTCCCTTAAACCACGTTTCTTGTCATAACCGTCGTAGGCCGCATCCGTCAATTTCAAAATGGTTTGGTATTTTCGAAGTACATCTAGACTAATTTCGTCTTCATTATCTAAGCATGCTGGATTTTTTAGAAAAATCAAATCGTAAAGCTCAGCCGTTCCATCGAATTCAGCAATGTTTGTTTTGTTCTTGTATAACACCATCTTTCCGTTTGTTAGAAAACGAACCACCAAGTTGCCAATATATTTTGTTGATTTATTGTCTTTTTTACCAAAGCGTACACCATACACGGTATCATAACGGGACGGTTCGAATTTTAATCCATTTAAATAATCTTGAATAGTTTTTGCGGCTGAACTGCTACCACTTGATGTGTGTGGTGATGTGTAAGATGATGTTATCGTTGATGGGGAAGGGGTTTCGAACAGTGACTCACGATTTCCACGTTTTGGTGTAGGAATTTGTGTTTTTTGCGAAATCGGTGTAGATGTTTCAAAATCCGCTTCTGTTGGATGTTCTTCAAACAGTTTCGCCATTCCCACCGAGCTGCTGCTGCTGCTACTCCGACTTTGTGGTTTAGTCGTAGTACTTGATTTTTTAGTTGCGTACTGTTGCTGCTGCTGCTTTACGGCTTTAGATATAGATTCTAGTGGTTTAGAAACTGGTTCATAAAACTTTTCCAAATCATGTTCATTCTGCACTTTAGCTGCTTTAATTTGTTTAAATTTTTTTCTAACCGCATTTGTAGTTTCCAGTAGCTTTCGTTTTAATTCGATTTCTTCATTCATGATGCTTTCAAAGCACCGTTCAACGATGAAATGATTATCCAAGTTATTATTATAGGAATATATAACTATCGAATCCCTTGCGGTATCTGCCCGAATTTACATCACTGTCCTTGTCAATAACTAAAAAACCATATTTATTATCCCAACATTTAGCACACATCTCTTGAAATTGTGTAAACGTCAGGTCGGGTGAAACGTGATCGGAAAATATATGTTTCATATTCATCTCATCTTGTTTAAACATAATAATGAAGTTGGCATTATCCCGGACGAGCTGCTTAGGAACACGAGAATACGTTTGCGCCAAGTAAAAGGCATCCACATTTTTGTGACGTCCCATGCTAAAATACGATCTTATAACGTCCTGTTTCTCACACATAACGTCATCAAAAATAAATATTGAATTAGGTTTAGCATCTGACGGTTCCACAATGTTATTTGCGTCGCTAAAAGCGTAGTAGCCAAGACCTTTGATTGGTGATAAAATTTTCTTTAAATATTCATATTTCGGTTGATAGAGCGACTTTGAGTAGATATAAACATTTTCGAAACGCAGTCCCGAGGGGTGAGTAAGCAGCGAAATCATAACATTTGTTTTTCCACAGTTTGAAGGTCCTATTAATAATCCACGAATAGATGACGGTAGCAAAGGACCATGTCTTTTAAATAATTTTTGTTCTAGTCCAGATCCGACCTTTACATCGAGATTATCGACGGGAAGTTTTTGTTTAAGATTGACGATACGCATCTTAACAAAATCTATATTTTATACTGAACTTGCACGTAAACTATCATTCAGATGTCGCTCGTCAGACGAAGTAGACGGTCTCGTTTATCAAGTAAGACTGGAAGCGGTATTGTTAATTCAGTAATTAATAGGCTACCGTTTGAGTTACACATTCCCGGCTATCAGTATTGCGGGCCCGGGACGAAAGTAGTAAAACGTGTGGCAAGAGGAGATCAAGGAATTAATTCTTTGGATGTCGCATGCAAAAAACACGATTTAGCCTATTTGCGTAATAGTGAAAATTTAAGTGCTCGCCACCAAGCAGATCAGGAACTCGAGCAAAGCGCGTGGAAAAGAGTAAAATCTAAAGACTCTAGCGCTGGTGAAAAAGCTGCAGCTTGGTTGGTAACCAACATTATGAAAGCGAAACAACGTTTTGGTATGGGTGTATCATCATCATCAAAATCGAGAAAAGCATCCACTAGAGGTAAACGTCGCTTCCAGCGCCGCCGCCGCCACACTAAAGGTAAAGGCGTTGGTAAACATAAGCGACTACACAAAGTAGCTTTTGGATCATCTATTAGACGACCCGTTCGATCAGAATTGTTAAAAGCTGGTGGGAAAAAACTTGTCGAGAAAAATATCATGAAAGCATCGAAAATAGCTGCAGTAGCTGCACGTAAATCCCTAAGAATAGCCGGTGGCAAACGAAAAATTCGCACGCCTAGAATCATTCCAATTCCGAAGACTGGGGGGATATTACCGTTAATACCAATATTTGCAGGACTATCGGCCTTAGGTTCATTAGCAGGTGGTGCAGCAGGCATCGTGCGTGCCGTAAAAGCAGTAAAAAAGTCGACTGCAGAAAAAATAGGTACCGGCTTACATCTAAGTTCAAGAGGAAATGGATTATACTTGAAACCATATCGCACAGGTTTGGGATTATATATAAACAACGGCAAAAATAAGAAATCAAAAAACTAATAGAATCCCTACCTCAAAGACCACTATCCAATATTGATATAGAAAAGTACGCCTTAAAAATGAAAATACCACACTTTCGAGGCGTATATATGAGAGATTCATTACCTGTACGCGGTCCCAAACGTTATGAGGCCGCCATTATAAATTTGGATAGTATGTCGGGTGTAGGGACTCATTGGGTAGCATATAGAAAAAGCAATTCTGATGTAACATACTACGATAGTTTCGGTGATTTACCCCCACCTATGGAATTGGTACGATATCTGCAGATGGGTTCCGAAGCGACGAAGAAAATTTACTATACATACGACCGTCAACAAGAATTCGGAACAGTCTGGTGTGGACATTTGTGTTTGAAGTTTCTTTTACAATCGTAAAAAGTATGTCTTTGACACCCCAAATGGAACGTGACAACTACACCAAAATGTTGCTATCACTTAAAGCATATCGTGAAGTCGGAGGATTACAAAAAATGACTGCCGAACAGTTAGAAAATACGCCCAAAGAAGTGTTGATCGCATTAGCTCCAAATGAAATAGCACTAGTTTGGGATAGGTTACCTAATCACCTAAAAAGTGACGTCGATATATTGAAATATCAATACTGTTTCGAACATTATAATAGCAATAATTCAGATTCGGACGAGGGCGATGGACCGATACCAAAAAAAATATTTTGTTGTTATTGCAAAATTAACGATGTGAATATAAAGGCAGAAAACAGTTTAAAAACGTCCAAAGGAATAAAGCAACGCTTCAGCTTAAATCCATTTAACTGTTGCAAACAGCAATAAAATAGCTACACAAATAGTTTCGTGGTCAGTCATGTCTTACACATTCACTCTAACAGGACATACAAGTGTCTTAAGTGCGGATTTTTACCCACCCATCGAGTTAAATACAACAGACAAATATGGAGTTGCACTGCTGGGATTTTACACATATAATTCGATTTTTAATATCGACGAAAGCAATAATTCATTCAGCCATTTGAAAACAGCGATACCAAAGTATGTAAGGATTCCACCAGGAGCTTACGAAATTAATGAAATAGCAAAAGCCATGTACACCGCTTTAAAAGAGTCATGCAATGAAGTTGGTACCGATTTATTTTCATTAACAGCCAATAATAATACGTTAAAATGTGAGCTAAAGTCAAAATATAGCATCGATTTTCGAGGTAGCAATAGTATCGGCAAAGTGCTCGGATTTGGCTCTGTGCTGCTGCAAGGTGGACAACGACACGAATCAAGTACCATCGTGGACATAATGAAAGTGCGCATCGTACGTGTGGATTGTAATATAATTTCCGGAGCATACCTGAATTCTTTGGAAAGTCATACGTTATTTGAATTTGATATTGACGTCGAACCCGGTTACAAAATCTCTAAAGAACCGCAAAATAATATTTATATGCCGATAATGCCGGATGGTCGTCAGTTTATCGACAACATTACTCTACGCATCTTGGACGATAGCGGTGATTTGATCGATTTTCGAGGTGAGAAAATAATAGTTAAACTAGAGTTGAAAAAAATCGTATAATGGGTTTTTGCTTTAACCGTCAACTGCATAAGCTGTCAACAATTCAAGATTCAGTTAAACGACATAAAAGTAAGCAGACAACACAGTCAAGGTTCATTCGCAAGTCAGACGGACGATCGAAAACACATCCGCACAGCAATCGCCAGCTCTCCGCGAAAGATTGCAAATTTCTACAATCGATCGGTTTGAAAGTGAGAAAAATTAGAAAATGATGGCCGCTAGCAGTGACAAAATCGAAGTTTTTACCGAACCCATTTTTGATAACTCCATTATTAGTTTTCAAGAACACACATATAAACCTTACGGTTCTCCAACATTCCGCAATTCCGATGAAATTCGTATACCTGTACACTTTCAAGATATCATTTTGGATATATCGGATAGTTACATTTACATCGAAGGAACATTTAAACCCAAAGATGTTAGTAAAAAATGTTATCTATCAAATAATGCCATCGCCTTTCTATTCGACGAATGTCGTTATGAAATGGGAGGGGAGCAAGTTGCCGTCGTTCGGAAACCCGGAATTACCACAACGATGAAAACTATGGTGTCATTGGGTGCCGCACAAAATAGAGCTCTCATGGCATGCGGATGGGGTCTAGACGAAGCAAATCAAGGGATACTAGATTCCACAAGTAACATGTTCTCCGGCAAGCTTCCTCTAAAATATCTCATGGGTTTCGCAGAGGATTATTCAAAGGGTATTTTTAACGTCAAGCAAGAGTTGATTTTAATTATCGCCCGCACTTTCAACAATTGCTATATCGGCGAAGTAGATGCAGACATTTCAATTGAAAAAATTGAATGGAAAATTCGTCACATTATTCCAGACGATCGACAGAAGTTAAAGATATTATCACGCATGAATAAAGGTGGCAGTAACGCAAACGTTCCAATGGCTTACCGTAAATGGGATCTTTACGAGCTACCTTCTTTGAGAGAAACATCGTCAGACGTTTGGGCCTTAAGAACTAGCACGAGTCTCGAAAAACCGAGATATTTGATTATCGGTTTTCAACCAACTAGCTCGTCCGACAACAGAGCAAAAGATAGCACACAATTTACAACGGCCGATATAAGTGATATTAGGCTCTATCTGAACTCTGCCGTATTTCCGTACGAAAGATGGAATTTAGATTTTTCAAAGAAACTGTATGCCGCAGCCTATTATAATTATGAGAATTTTCAAGCTAGCTACTACCAGCGAGAACTGAGCGATCCTATGATGAGTTTTGCCGACTATCTGAAAAATCCGTTATTCGTAATCGATTGCAGTCACCAACCAGAAGCCGTGAGGACGTCCACAGTGGACGTGAAATTGGAGTTTGAAACACGCAAAAGTAAATTTCCTAAAGACATTAAAGTGTACGCGTTAGTTATTCACGATGCATTTTTTAGCTACAATATACTTAATGGTTCTGTTACTAACAAATCAATACATTAGTTTGAAGTTATGTAATTCTCCAAATTATATATTTTTACATATTTAAAATAAACTTATAAAGGACATATTTGCGTTTTATTTTTACTATTGCCTTATTTTAATACTTCAAATGTGGGGCTTTGGTAAATAAGGTTATGAGGCGAAAAATAGAGAGAAATTTAGGAGAGGGGTGGGGAAAAGAAAGTATATAAGACGGGATTTAGAAAATTAAATTCACTCGAAGCCACAATGTCGTCAAGCTCGGATAATGGTTATTCTAGTGACGACGAGCAGGCAGTCGCACCAAATGTGCAACATAGGCTCGTACGCAGACCGCGTAGGCTTAGACCTAGGTATTGCATCATGCAATCCTACGTCTCATGGGGGTCTAGAGATTTGTGTATGAACTGCTACACGAGAGGATTTGGAGCTGCGATTATGGATGTTCATTTCGTCACAACCCATTTTACAGTGGGTTCGCGAGGTGATCAAAGGCGGAACCACTCGAGGTGTGCTTTGTGTAGGGAGAGACTGTTTACCGTCGTTCATCAGCAGTCTTGCCTTATTTGCAATAGAATGTAAATTCTATTACAAATAAAGCTCCTCATACGACAACCCTGCCTGTCCCCTGACAAAATCAGTCCTTTTCAGGACTACAGAATATTTGATCGTAGTTTGTAGTTAAACACTATGTTTCCTAAGGAAGATATTTCTCGAAGGAAAAATTGTGTTAGTTTGGGTGAGAGATGCATTATGTGTTTAAATCATACATAGATGGCGAGAGAAAGAGCATTTGCAAGATTTAGCTTGTAGTTTTTATGTATGATAAGAACGCATATGCCTCTAGTTATTCAAAGTGACATAACTTTCTATCAAGAAACATATTTTAAACAATAAATTCACTCTGGGTTGATACGCTCAAAAAGATACATCTGAATTTGTGTCGTTTCACATAGAACGTTGGCAAACCTGCTCTTAAGTATGACAAAAACAGACGTATCCTTTCAGTGTAACAAAATATTTCGAACAAGAAATCTATTCTATAGGAAATATTTTGTTACTCTGAAAGGATATGTTACAACTGTTTAGCCCCACTCTCACCCCCACTCTCACCCCCCACCATCCTAAATGCTTTTAAAAGCGGGAGCAGCCATCACAATTTTCATTTCTCAACCAGCCATGAAGTGGGACAGGCTGATGTTAAGGACGACAAGGGAGTCCAAAATAAGCGAGTTTTGGGAGGCTTGGCGTTTAAAAAACGCGAATAAGCCAACGGCTATCGTACAGCCGATCCCAAGACCGCAACCACCACCGGAGCCGGCTCCAACAGAGCCCGTGGAAGTGGTGGAAGGACCACAGATGCTGCTGGGTCCTGAAGAAAGGGCGGCTCTGTTAGAAGAGCTCACGGAGCGTCGCCGGAGCCGTCGCAGCACTCGGCTGGAGGTGCGAAGACGGCGAGCTGCACCGCGATCGGTGCAGATCGCGAGAGGGGAACAACCACTCTAGGTTTCCCTCTCCAACCCACCGTGAAAACGGCCCTTTTCAGGGCCACAAAAGATTTGATCGTAGTTTAGATATTCTTAGTCACTTTGTGTTTGACACTGAATCGGTGAAAAATGCAAAGATGACCAAGGATGACATTTTCAGGACGTTTAAAAATAGACGTTGGCATTTTTGCATAACTCTTTTCGATAATTTACCTAGAAGTGTCTAAAACTTATTTTAAGTTAAAGGTCCAAGATCCGTTAAAATTGTTATTTTTCTAACTTAAAAATTGTATCCATTTAGTTATTTCCGAGACGTATATTTTTGGAACTAAAAATCGATATTTGTCGACCCACTAAGATTTTTATTTTTGTATATTTTTAACAAAAAAAGCAACCACATTAACCCTTATATAACAAAAATATTTTTATTTCGGATCAAAGCAATGACAACAAGCACATAACTTGTGGGTTTGCTCAGGTTTGCTTGGGTTTGTTTAGCCAATACAAATAATAAGAATTTTGTTATTAATATTATTATTATTATTTGATAGTTCAAGGACATTTCAGAACATTTGACATAAAACTTTTTATGATCAAAATGATCAGACTAATCAAAATTTCAAGAATTATGGGGTTTGATTGGGTTTGCTCATGAATAACGGGAGAAGTGTAGCTCAGATCGAAAAAAGTTATAGGAAAATATTTTAGAGTAAACTTTTTGTGATTGGAAATGACTTTTCAATTTTTAATTTGGAAAAATTGAAAAAGACATTTTTCAGATTTCTAATTAATTCAAAGGGGTAGTATAGGGAAGCTGTGGGGAATAGGGCGAAGGCATGAGGGATGGGTGGCATAATCGTTTTTAAATAAGACCCGAGTGATTTGAGTCATTAAAAGTAATAAGAGGTCGGTCAAAAAAAGACCTAGGGAGTAGGTATGTATTTTAGGGAAAACAGGGAACTATGAAAAGATAGTCAGGTCCAAACTAATGTGAATTGTACAATTTGACTGTTATTCCGGGGTTCGGGGGCGAGGCCCCCAAACCCCCGCCAGGGGCTACCGCGGCGCGGAGGTTAGGTCGCTTCGCGACCTAACGACGCTGCTACGCAGCTAGCGCCGCCCCCGCCCCCCCGGCCGCCCCCACCGCCCACCCGCTGGCCCGCCTCCGTTGCGCAAAAGCCAAACGGGGTCCAGGGGCGGTAGCCCCTGGCGGGGGTTTGGGGGCGGAGCCCCCGATCTGGGGGGGGCCCGGGGGGGCACGAAGTGGCCACCCCGGGATTTTTCGAGGTTTTTGGGGGTCTTTGGGGGTCTTTGGTGCAATTTTAGACCTTCCAAAACTGAATTTTATATATTTCTTTTTCTTATATCTTTGCACGTAAAACACCCTTCAGCGTTTAAGTTTGTCATCTCCTAAGGGTTCTATCATATCTTGGTAGTCGTCATAGAATCGCACCATCATCCCCTCCTGTATTTTTAGCAAGGGTGGGGGAAGCTGAGGTCTTTAAAAGCAGCTCGAGTCGACTGCTTACTTCATTACATTCGCTCATCTCAACATGGCATCATCAGATGATGATGGATACTTAAGCGATGATACTCCTAGGAATTTGGATAATTGGGCACTTAGACAGAGGAAAGTTTTCCCCGTCCGATCCCGCCGGGTGTGCAAGATCTTAAACCTGGTGAAGGTGGGTGATGACGGCTGGTGTATTGGCTGCTATGCCGACTTGGAAAACAAGTCGGCTGGTGACCAATTCTTCAGTGGTCATGTAACCCAAGATTTCGGTAGTCGCGCGCACATACCGAACTGTAAAGGTTGTGGAGTAGCTCTTGGTACTCTACAACATAAGAGTGCGTGCCTTATTTGTAATCGAGCCTGATTACAAATAAGATTTTATCCCTTGAAAAACGGTCCTTTTCAGGGCCACAGAATGTTTCATCGTAGTTTTAGTTACCTAATGCCATAGTACATGTGGTGTTAGGTAGAAAATTATATAAGTCCAGTCGGATCGACTATAATTTTCCTTGCAAAATCCGTCCTTTTCAGGATGACAGGATATTTTGATCTTACTTGTATTTATCTAATGCCACGGCATCTGTACAGGATATTTTGATCTTACTTGTATTTATCTAATGCCACGGCATCTGTGACATTAGATAGAAATTATGTAAGTCCAGACGGATCGAGCATAAGTTTCTTTGTCGGTCACCTTTCCACAACACAATTACACCATTTTTGAGAACTAAAAGCAGTTTTCGACAGTGAAGTCCGCCAGTATCATTTTTGGATGGAGGGCATTTGTATAATAAACTCTAGTTTGTTGGCGGTGGAAAGGTGGGGATGGAGTGGTGGAGGGGGTAGATTATCTCTATTTAAACGGTTACGAGCGGGTCACAGAATCACTTCATTTTTAAATCTTAAAGTACGAAGATATAACTATGGATTTCGAAAGACCATTGAGTCGCGGTTCATCGGTTTTTAGCGATGATACCGTTGACATGAATGATGTCGATATGGATGACCTACTCTTGGACATCGAACGACTTCTAGACATCGAGGCAGAAGATATGTTTAATGCCTGGGAAGATGAGCGGGCGGTCGAAGAAGCAGATGTGGGTCTGGAATTGCCAAACATGGATTGGCAAAATGGGGAGTTGTCGGCTGAAGACATGGAGCCAGACTCCAGCACTGATTGGGTGCCACCACCGCCGCCGGAAGGTCATGACGGTCCGGCCGATTCATCCACTTGGTGGATCACGGACCATCAGGATGATGATGGTCCAGCTGATTCCACCAACTGATCCCGGAACCATGCCCTCCCCGACCTACCCCGACAAAATCAGCCCTTTTCAGGGCTACAAAATATTTGATCGTAGTTTGTAGTTGATTCATGTCACATCCCAAGTAACATGATATTTCTCAAGAATTAATTTCTTTTGGAAAATATTGTGTTACTCTATAAAGACATGTACGTTCTTACCATACGTTAGAACTAGCTAAATTTCTAGTAAGTTCTCTACGAAAATGCCGAGAGTTTGGTCTATTATCTTACTTGCAATAAAATTCACATTTTATTACAAATAAGATGCATGTTCTCAGGCATTGTAACGGGTAGCCTCTCTTCACAGACATAACACTTTATCGCATACTTAAGTTGTGTGCATCTAATGATTACACACCTAAAGTTACGGCCCTACATTTTTTCGTCTATTCTTTTTTCTATTTTGCATTTTTATTTTATTTTGTGTAACTTTCGCATACTTATTTTAGAAATAAAAAATATTGTTTCATTTAACTTTTTATTATCATATATACAAAAACATTTTATTTTACTTATATATACAACACTATTACAAAAATAACTTAACTCTATATTTACAATAAAATTCTAAAATTAATTATATGGAAAATTGTCCAATAACTTAAGTCTTTTTCTACACACTTCCCCTTCACTTTTACACTGTTCAATTTTCGCCTGCAGTTCCTTAATCTGTCTCTCGTATTGCGCCACATCACTATCGTTCTTTTTTAGTTCATCAACTAGTTTTTGCCTCGCACTAAAAGCCACGGAGAAGGCACACTTCTGGCTTGGAGAAAACTCTTCCATCCAGTCCGGTATCGGCACTTCTGCAGAAGAAGCAGCAGCAGGTTGACGGGGTTGACTAACCGCCTCGAATAGCCGCTTGCACCGCTTCTTTAATGGTTTGCGGCACATTCCACGCCCAACTATTGGCGATATCGGCGCACTCGCGATCGGCGATTTTTCGTCAGCGTCGGCCACCAACACAATCGGAGGCATGGACTTCGGCGGCTCGGGCGTTGTCGAGTTTGGGCCTTCATTAATGATGACGACCGGTGACAGAGGCTTCGGTGGTTGTGACGTCTCCAAAAAATCGGGGTATTGAACTGGCACTGTTGGTCGCTTGAACACGAATTTCTTCTTCTTCTTCTGTTCACCCTCCATAGCTGCATAAAATTGACTTTTATTGTTGCCGGCTGTCTTTGGCAATTTCAGCAGCTTTTCCAACTTCGTAGTGGGTTGCCGCCTCGCCTTCTTTACCACCACATCACTTATGATATTGATGCGCCCGCCGTCCTTCTCCGTCCAGTTGTTGACGTAATCAACCGCCGAAGATACTTTTTTTTCACCCACATTCTCTTCTTCCACAAACGCAGTGTTTAGCACGTCGTCATTGTGCCACTCGTCAAACACACCCGGGGTCAGCAGGTCAATAACGTCCTGCCCCATCAACTCTGCTTGGATACTTCCATCCAAGTTAAACGCATTTAACAACGACTCACTACCGGAATTCATTTTTCTAACTAACTCACTGCACTTAACTGACGAATGTATTTACTTGGCGAACTGTTCTAGCGAACTATGAAATGCTCTGCCTAGCAAACCAAATTTATACTTATCACCCCACCATAAACTCCCCCACCCTATCTGACGGTTGATGCTTTAGAGGCCAAACAAGTTAATTCAACTTACAAGGTTGCGTTCTACGGCTAAACAGCGATTCAAGGACATATTTTCAAGGTAATCGTGTGTCCTTACTTCTGTTATTGTTTGTGCTCTCAAGGTTATATGACCCAGACAACCCATATTTATAGACACTCTCTTTCCTTCGATGCCTATTATCAGAAACTATAATGTTGCCCGCAGATCAAGATAACAGTCGTCCAGCTGAGACTTTTTCGGGAGCACAAATAATAATTTCTGCTGTTTGCTATAATTGTAAAAGAGAAGTATATATTTGGACTGACCACATGCAATCTTACAGTTACATTGAATTGTTGAGAGTAAGGATTGTTAAGTGTCATTACTGTGGAACGCTGATGTGTCGACGAGGGCCGATTAGCAGATCTGATATGTTGAGAAGACAATGGATGCTACGAGAAGTTTACAAGCCAGACATTAATTAATTTTTATTTTTGTAACTTTATTACTATATTGTAAAATAAAACAACATATTATTGAAACAATTATCTATGTATTTTCCTATCCTGCGTTATAAAATTTCAACTATTGCTATTACTATAGTGGTTAATAAAACTACGTGACATTGGAGTTAATATTTTTTTATTTTTCTAAAACATAGACTTTCCAACATTTTTCTAATTATAACTAATATTTTCGGGTAAAAAACTTTGCATAGCTTGTATTAACATATTTAGGTTATCTTCAGGGTTTGTTTCGTAAAACTTTATGTCTGGGTGCCCCCAAGGTAGAGTTTTTGTTGTTGATGGTATAATATAACGTTTATCGTCGTGGTGACATAAAGCAACTTTATTAATTATTTCGGTATAAACGTCGTGTTTATAACTTCGAAAGGTTTTCATTTTTCGAAATATCTGACCACCACGTTCTACGATATTCCGATAATCTTCCAGGTGAAGCTGTTTTTCAATTACACGTTTTTTTATACCTTTCGCTTTTTTAATTTCGCTACTGATTGAGTTTATGTAATAAGCTTTGGCTCCGGTACCATAAAAACTTATTATTGGATCACCTGGAAATTCATCCTTCATTCTACCTACTACTGACTGACTTTTTTTTATGTTAAAAATATTTCCTTCGGTATAATTGGATGTATCGAATTTATCCGGATTTTCTGCAATTATACGATAAAAATTTTCGGTGTAAACTTTTAATATTAACGAATCTGTGTCGGTATACAGTAAAGAAGCATTTTTGCCAAATTTTGCTTTAATGAATGAGTAGAAAAAATCATAAATTACTGTTTTCGACATGTCCAGTATGGAAAATCCGATATAAATTGGTTTATTATAAGTTACCTTTAATCGATCCATATGAATGGCAACGAATTCTTTATTAAAAACCGTTGAACTTTTAAAATAAGGACGAGAAATTAATGCTCGTGCCCCAATTTTATTCCTGTCATTTTCCCATCGGGTGACTAGTTTTATATCATTACGATTCTCCACATTTTCCATGGTCTTGCCGAAAACAGCATTAATGATTAATTTAAAAGTGTCTTTACCAAACTTTGTTGTTGCCCTATTGCGCAAATCTGTATTTAAGTCGATATATGTCTTTAACCAGGGGGATTGATTAAATTTTAAAATTCTGTGTGTTTGCATTACCATTAGGCCGTTATTGATTGCTTGTTTTAATGTTCGGTAATGAATGATGTATTTCTTTTTATCGTTTAAATTCGGAATTAACTTTGAAAATTTTGCCGATTCCGTGGGTGGTACAATATTTTCAACTAAAAAGGGTAAGTCGGAATGATCATCATATAGCGTATCCGGATAATGAACGTCAACTTCCAAAACGTATCCTTCTGGACCATTATCGTCCACATCCATAATATTTAAATTTAAAATTTCATGCTCTGATAACCATCTAAAGCCGCCAAATGGTAATGCTTGCGACATACTATGACCGTACAGATTTGTTGCATCAAGATAAACAATGAAAGATGATGGCTCGTTAGGATCGTAGTTTGGTACATATATGTTGTTGGCAGCGTGCATCCTTTCTGAACACTGACTTATACCGCCTCGAATACCTTTTTTGAAAAAATGAACCGTGTCGATATCGGTCAATAGCTCTAACTCTACCTTAGAAATACGCAACATACAATCAAACGAATAACTTGGAAGGGTATGGTACTGTGCTGGATCCAGTTTATACGTTTCTAAACAAGTATCGCGAAACTGTTCAAAAACATCGGTTAATAATAAAACATCAGATTTCAAATATAAATCCGAATAGTCCCCCAAATTCTTACAATTAAATGTGTCCCACACCTTTTTAGCTCTATCATAATCTTCATCGCTAATGTGCTCCTCTGACAAACTATCATAAAACTGATTTTTTGTGGGTAAAGTTGGATGGTTCATTTTGTCTATTGAATCGACAAAACTATAGGGAAAAACACCTTTTTTACGCATTAAATTAAACTGCTCATTATCAGAAAAATATTTTCCTGTTTCCCTGAAACTACCCACAGCTAATCCATTACCCAAATTTTCCAGTGACGTTGATAGAAATTTAAAACTATCGATGAACCGCAATTTCAAATATTTTTTCTTTATTGTCCCACTTTTATTATCGACATAATCGTGAACGTAAATACTTTTCGTAAACGAAATATACTTTTCCTTGCTTTGAGCTAAAACATCGATCTTGTCTCCGTGACGACACAACTCTTTAATAAACATGTGGCAATCGTACCCGCTCAAGTTATGAAATATAATTGGAATAAAATTGGGTAACTTATAATTTAAATTGCAAATCGAATGAGCAGCACCAGGTCTTTTTTTCCCAGTTATGTGACAGTGGTCCTTTACTTTACAATTATTATTTTCAAAAGGTCGTTCACATATACCACATTTTGTGGCATTATTGAACTCCGCTATTTGGTCAGCCGTTAAAGTTTCCATTGCTTTTATATCTCTTAAGTATGTATTGTAAAGAGATCTTAAATCACTTTCAAGTCGAGAAACGAAAACCTGGGCTGCGTCGTTTCCCCGGTAGAGCTCAAATTTTGAAATCGAATCGTCAAAGGAGCACTTAATTAAATACGCAAAAGAATACGGTTCATGTTTGATGCTTTTGACTAAGTAAGAATTTGTGGGATTCGGTTCCACTGTATCCAGTGGTTTAAGCACCGATTCAAAATCCGCGTAAACGACAAACGGTACACGCATTTGCTTTTCTATGTTGTCAAATTTTAATATATTTTCACTTACACTCCTTCCAAATTTATCTATTTTTAAATTTAGTGATGGTGTTAATGAATATTTGTGGTTACAGTCATTTTTTTGGTGTGATATCAAAGATGATGGTGAACTAAAATATATCAAACAACCATCACAAAAATACATTTTATCTCTACGTGATGTAATTTGACTGGAACATAATTTCGATAAGTCTTTTATCCAACAATAATGACTTTTAGAACAACGCGTATCACAAATATGTTCATCATCATCTTTAATACTACAATCCTTTGTTATTAACAACAAGTTGACATGTCTGTTAAGTTTTCTACCCGAATACCTTAATGGACCGACAACTTCGTACTTTAACATATTATTTTCGAAATTTTTTTGCAAACCATAAACGTTAACTGAAATATTATTCATTTCTTCAAATTTTGATATATCACGCAACTTTACTGGAAAGTCTATACCTGTAAAATTCAGCACTCTTGAATAGTGTGGATAAGATTGAATCTGTGATGCCATTCTAGTGGTGGGGCACAAAGCAGACACGATTGACCACGCAAAACAACACTCATCTTGATTAAACACATTGATGATGGCTTTTTTCAATTCGATGAATCGGGGTAACTTTATATATGAAGATCCACCAAAAGGTTTATACTCGTTGACATTTACTTCCAGGTATAGAATTTTTTCCAGAGCCCAACCTACGAAAACAAAAAGGAATGACATAAGTATTTATTTTATTTTTAGTCGTTAATTTATAACATACCTGAATCTTTTTCCTGAAACTCAGTCGATTGAGTCTTCATGGCTTCCACTAATGATTGATATATTTCTTCCAAATCGCTTCCTGAAGTGACAATTTCATTGCGTGTATTAAATGACTTGTCACTGTACATATTATCTTGTGTTGGTAAAAGATACCGACCAACAACCACCATATTAACTTTCAAAGCACAACGCACTCTTACTAGGTCACTTACTACCTCTAACACTCTTGCTTTAATTTCATCAAAAAATAATGAATAATCAGTATGTTCATTATCACTTGATATACGGTATGTGGCAATCCTATTTCTAAAAGCACTGGACACTAGCTCAACACCAGCTGATATTGGTGAACATGCATTACTTTTATGGTGTATTGTTCTTTGATGACCTGCCATTCGATTTGCTGGTATGGTTATATTGCAGCAAGTGCAAGTACGCACCTCGGATGTTGATGCCCCATCGTCAACTTTTCGCTGTTTTCCACCATGCATATTTTCAAATCGTGCTACGCACGATTCTCGTTTATGTCGTAACATATTATAACTCCGAGTAAATGATTTACCACAATTTTCACACACGTACGCCATGACTTTCAAATTAACTTGCTTGAACCGTTTTACTCAACACAATGTTCTATACTAAAATTTAACCCCCCCTACCCTCATATATACCGATCCACATTTAGACCCAACCCACTCGACCGTCATACCAAAACATGTTACACCCCAGTAATAACTCAAGGTAAACTAACATCATAAATGTAACCTTGAAATAAGCGTCGTCCACCTGGTCATCACCAAACAAAGAAACATCTGCTCGCGTTCAAGGCCAAGCAAATGTAACCTTGAAATAAGCGTCGTACACCTGGTCATCACCAAACAAAGAAACAGCTGCTCGCATTCATTGAAAATATGCACCGCAAATGTAACCTTGAAATAAGCATCGTACACCTGGTCATCACCAAACAAAGAAACATCTGCTCGCGTTCAAGGCCAAGTTCTTGACCTTGACCTTGGAATAACACCTGCGCATATCAAGGCCAAATAACAATAGCATACCTGGGCGTTCAAGGTCGACCCTACTGCGCATGCGGAGACTCGGGGAGCATCATATCCCTCTACTCTTATTAACGAAAAATTAAACAGTTTTTCAAAACTGTTTTTTTCAAAACTGGTTTACAAACAGTTCAGTTGGTAACGTTGTTTAAGCCTTCAATTGCATCTTGGGCGGACTATATCAACTTTGGAATTAGGCAATTTTGAATAAATCGCATTATTTCGACATAGGAATCAGCTGTTGCTCTGTGTACGATTACTTTTGGACCACCCTGTATAACAAACAAAATCAGCCTAAATTGAAGTTTCTACCACTAATAGAATTGACAAATAAAAATCGTATGTGTATGTAACACTAATATATTTCTCTGTCATTTTTTGTCATGTAGTTTTACCAACTATTTTTCTCGTACTCTCTCATCGGTTTGCATTTTTTTACATTCTCCGGAGTGTACAAAAGTGGTAGGATCGCTATTACGCTAAAATAACGCTTTAGCAAAAACCGCCATTTTTGACGCTTTGAATACTTCATGTTTTCGCTCCTATTAGTGGTGGAGAGTTTAGTTTAGGCTGATTTTCTTCGTTGCCTCTAGTAAAAATGAAGTCGCTAAAAAAATAACGTGACGAAATACGAAAAAATGGTATTTTTCGGTGATTTTCGAACATTTTAAGTCAGATTTTCTTACCTCTGAAACAAAGCGTAACGAGTTCGTTGTGTGATAAATTTCTTTGTAAATATATAGAGAACAAAAGGTATCTATGGTTTTGCCAGATTTCGCAATAGGGGCGGAGATAGAGCGCAAAACGTGAAAAATATACCTATTTGTGGTTTTCCCAATGACTTCCGCTCGGAATCCAAGGTCACCAAACAGAAAACATAGGGAATGAACCCCTATGTATCCAATAATCGGCGTAGGATAGTATTGTATATAACACATATTTATTTAGATCTGGGGAGCGAGCTGAAAAAGTAATTTGAAATTTGAAACAATTTTAATTGTTGCTGTGCAGTCCTTGTTACCAGGTTAATTATTTTAAACAATTCTATTAGTAGGTATTTGTTAAAAGTAATTTTTAAGCCCGTAAATATAAATCTATTTTTTGACGAGATATACACGAAATTTTCAATCTAAAAAATATCTTGTACAATTAATTAAATAGTTAAAATATAATAATAAATTTTTTTACCGAACTGCACGCACAAAGACTATTAGTCACTTGGTTACTAAAACAGTCTCGACAGGTAATTTATTTATTGCATATTTACGTAAATATCTCATTATTCTAATATGGATATATTATGTACATACTTAATTGCAACAGTATATTTACATGTAAATTGTAATTTCAAATTACTACGAACCCACGTTACATAAATAATAGTTATTTAGGAAATAATTCTTATAGAACCGGTAGTCAGGGTCGACAAATTTTTGCTAGTATATTAGAAATTATGAGCATTATAAGAACATAATTAAGAAACTCTTACTTAATTTAACCTCGATTATTCAAAGAACTGTATATTTCTGCTGTTAAATTTACAAATTTTACAATTAAATGGTCTGATCACGTTAGAACAGTTTTGCTATATTGTCCATTTGTCTACCAGGGACGTATCGAAAGCACTATGTGCGGGAAGGAGGGGAGTTTTGGAAAATTTGTAAAAAGAAGATAAAAATCTCAACTCTAGGAAAAACACTTCCCGGCTTCGACTGTCCAACTTTTTTGCAAATTTCTCTCGAACTGTACTGTAGACATGCATACTTTTGCACCTAAGAACTACCAAACGGATTAAGGTTCACAATGTTCTTGTCCGTGTAGGGTAAGGCAGTTAAATACCATGAAAAATGAGCTAATTATTTTTATTCAAACGGACGAGGATGCAATTTTTTCGGTTATAAATCATATTCGAAACCCAAAAATATAACAGTTTGCTTATGTTAATATCCTTACACTCTGACATCTAACTTGTCACACCACGCATTCATCGAAAACGTTGATCTTCAAGTGTGATAAATCCGATGAGCAATCTAATGAAAATACCATGAATATAAAAACGCTAAAATGAATTTCAGCAAGCTTACATCGGTAATTTAAAACCGGTTTGACGGAAATGTGATTAATGCGTTATAGACATCGATGAATTTAAAAACTCGCCCCCGTTAATTTTAGAAATATGTATTAATTTTTTTTGCTAAACAGAGGCATCGCTAAGCGGGGGCAACAGGTACAGGCATTCTGTAGTGGGCAAAGGTTACAATTATTTGCACTTTAAAATAGATCAAAATCGCTATGAAAAGAAATAAATAAACATTAAAAACACATTTGCAACTTTAAAAAAAGTAATACACGAAAAGTAATATACATCACGTGTTGAAAAGATAGTGAAACGTTATAAAAACATTTCACACTTTACGAAAAAACATGCACAAAAAATAATTTGTCACTTTTGAAATAAAAAATGCCCGGTGAAAAACTAACATTAACTTCTATAAAATATGTTACATCTGAACCGAAAATATTCACCTTTCAAATGTATTTAACATGCTTTCATAAAATCTACTTGCACTAATAAATGATAGGTTGCACTTTAAAACGTGCCGCCAATGACGGAAAGGTTAGAATTAGTTGTTTTATTTTTCTATTATTTTAGTGTAGAAAAATATATACATGTTACGGACAGTCATGCCAATTGGACAATGATGACATTGGCCGCAGGCGCGGCCCGTGAGTTTTTTTACAGGTGGGTCAAAATTTTGTGGGCAACTAGTGAAGCAACGCAACAAGCAAAATACACTCTTTTAATTAAGAAAGGTTTTTTAATAATGTGCCAAGAAATTATTTACCTGCAAATAAACACTGCAAAAATCATAAAATAGGTACTGCAGAATATTGAACATTACTACTCTAGATGTTTATGGCTTTTTTCTATGTGTTTTAATACTCTAGATTAGTAGATTTTAGCGGCTTCCGTTTTGATAAGTTAGCATCTCCTCAATAGATGTCGCGCCTTGTACTAAAAGCCCAGAATATAAACAGAACAGAAATTATGAGCTAAAAGTATGATACTATTCGTAAAATAAAATTAGGAACGCTGCCGAAACTATGTTTTCTTTAATAAATACAATGCTGGCGACTAGACATAGTAATACGACATTTGTCTACGCACGTGCAGACTCTAAGCTGTAGTAAATATGAGGTTGCCAACAATTTAAAAATATTTTATCGAGGAACAACTTGTTGCCAATACACCTTTTAGAGCCGATGTAATTTTTTAAATAACAAAAAATTTAAAAAAAGTTCTTGCCCCAACACAGATTCGAACCCTCGACCTTCTGATCAACTCGCTGAAATTGTACCTCTAGACTACGGTGGTTATGTAAGAAAATCGGTCCGATACCGTTAAATTTGATGCCTAGCGCTGGCCTGACAGAAATCGTATTTATAATTTTTTATGTTTAACCACTAATGTATATTATTAATACGATGCAAATACAATGATATTAGGTACCTAATTAGTTTTTCTTTTTCCGAACCAAATGTTTTGAAACAGTATATTTTAGGGGGCGATTTGAGAGTATTTCCATAGTGGGAGGGGCCAGATATTATTGGTGGGCCGTCGACCAATTCTGTCTCTTTTTAACTTCCTCAAGCCCGTATGTCTGTTTCTATCTTACTTTTAATGAATTTATATCGTCCATATAAACCTATAAGATCAATTTAAAATATGACCCAGCCCGGAGCAAGCTTGGATATCCTATGGCGATGGCTTGGCTTGATTCTTTCTTGGGGAGTTTTCGCATGGAACTTTGAAACAAAAGATTCTTTTTTGGTTTTAAAAAATTAAAAAATAAATTATTAGGTAGATCACTGAAAATTTTAGGTGGGTCATTGACCAAATGACCTTGTGGACGGGCCGCGCCTGATTGGCCGGCCAATCTTAAGCAGGCTGTGCAGATTTGTTTAGGTTTGCTCAGGATTATTTTATGTCTTTTTTGTTAAATCATTAAAACCAAAAACTGACCATTTCATACTGAGCAAATCTAGGTAAACCTCCACAGTATCCCCCCACAATAGTGTGTAAGGTAAAATTTTAAATATACATTATCAAAAGTGCAAATCTATTATTTTATAGTGGGTGAGCGCAAAGTTTGAACACACTTTATTCAAAGTGCGAATCTGTCATTTTATAGGTATATAAAGTTTGAATGTGACTTACTCAAAGTGCGAATATTCCATTTTATAGCTGATTAACCCAAAGTTAGGAACATTTTCCCAAAGTTGGCAAAACACGATGATTACCCGGTTCAGAATTGTGTTTAATATATTCTCTATCCCGTTTTAGTCAAAACATTTTGTTTTGCCTACGTGGGGAGGTCTAATATCGTTTATTCAGAAAGTCATTAACTGATTTTAAGGGTAGATTCTAGAGCGAAAATTAAGAAAAAAATTTCTATAGACAGGGGCGGATGGGCAACTTTAAAGCGACCCGGTAAATTCGCAAATAGGCGGCCCGTATTATACTACTATACTTTTTTATGAACTGTCCAGCCCAAAAGAACACAGCGGCCTTTCGGGACGTGTCCCCCTGAAAAAATATCCTCAAAATATGCCGTGGAATCAATCACGCATGTCTTGAATTATTACTCTTGAAAGGCAACATAGGTAAAAGGTATAGGTGAATGAAAAATAAAGCTGCCAAGTTCTGAAGTTTTTATTTTTAAGGAAATTACATTACTGCCATTGTCGCTGCATAATATAGAATTAAAAAAATATATATACAACAAAGAGCCTAAAAATTATAAATTTAAACTAAATGAGAGACGTGTACACCTTCTACTGCCAAACATGTTCTCATTCTTCTTTTTACAGCATTAAAAACATTGGTGAGCACTTGGGGGGGGGGGGGGGGGGGGGTTGAGTTGTTAATCTAATGAAATTTATTTGTAATTCTAGCCCGTAGGTCTTCCAAATTTTCACAAGGGGTTTTGAAAACCGAGTTTTTAATGTGTGGCTATGGAAAAAAATCGCACGGCGTGAGATTGCAGGACGGTGGTGGCCACCTAACTGGCATATTACGACTAATGATTCGGTCTTCGAAAAATTCTTCCAAAAAATTGAAATTATCAAGAGTTACGTGAATTGGTGCGCCGTCCTGCTGAAAGTAGCCTTGTCGCATCTCTTCATCGTCTAATGCGTTTACAAAATTTTCTAAAATTTCATTACGGTATCGCGCCGAATTGAGAGTCCCTTTAAAAAAAATCGGTCCAATTAACCTTCTTTTCGATATGGCCGCCCACACGCCACCTTTCTGTAAATGCAGAGGCTTCTCTATAAAGAAATGTGGATTTTCAGAACTCCGCATTCTCATTTGTCGAGAATTTACATAACCAGAGAGGTAAAACCATGCCCCGTCAGTAAAAGTTTTTTCAAATACGTTTTCATTATTATGCCAATTACCCATAAACCACTCTGAAAATTGCATTCGCTGCGGCTTGTCGTTTGGTAACAATTCTTGGACTAAGCTTAGACGATAAGCGTGCATATGCAGGTCACATTTCAGGATTGTATTGCAGGTTCCGTAGGATTCATTTACTTGCAGGCTTAAACGCCGAATAGGGGTTTGTGGGTGTTCATTACCAATTTGCCCCAATTCTTCTACATTTTGTGCAGTGCGAACTTTGGGCCTCCCAATGCCTTCCATTCTATTCACACTTCCTGTTTCTCTAAACTAAGCTACAGATCTAGTCAAAACTTAGGGAAACTGGTCGAAATCCATAGCTATGTGTGGAAATTCTGAAATGGCGTCCCGTGTTGAATAAACCCACTGGCCATCCACTCTTCTACCAATTCTAAAGTAACTTTCAAACATAAAAGCTTTTTGTTCTGCCGTGACTACCGTATTTAATTTTCTTAAAAATAAAAACTATAGAACTCGACAGTTCTATTTTTCATTCACCTATACCTTTTACCTATGTTACCTTTCAAGAGTAATAATTCAAGACATGCGTAACTGATTCCACGGTATACTTTGAGGATGTTTTTTTTTGTCTTACGTTAATTCTTAAGCTAGTTTGCTTCTTTTCTTAATAGTGGAAAGTTATAGGTGCTTCCTAGCGAAAATGTCGGCTTGCTCAGGTTTGTTGACAAAATGCTATATCTCCTTCTTTCGACAGTGTGTTTTGCGCCCAGTTAACATATTGCTTTAAAAGAGTCTCTGATCTCTGCGCCCAGTTTACCAATTGAATAAATTTTCTTTAATGACTTCGCGCCCAATTTACCTCCGTCCCACGTTGACCTCCACATTTTTTTTTAAAGTAAATATTTTAAAATCGACAAATAGGCACCAAAAATAAAAAAAAGAAACAGAAAATATGAAATTGTGCTCCTTTCCTCTCATCAAATGTATATAATATAAAATGAGCGGTCAGTAAACTGATGAAAACAAATGATGCCCGTTTAAGCACCCTGTAATCAATTTAATTGACCTTTAGTCATCTTTGGCAATGAAATTAACATGTTGCACACAATGTGTATCAAGTTGGCTAATTATTAAATTGCTTCGAGAAATCGACCATATCACTGGTAACCAGTATAGAATATCTATCTACCTGTCAAGAAGTTCTCTTCTGAACGCGAGAATCTGTCCGGTAATATATCGGGTTCCGGAAGGGTCCCTATTCTCTCGTCCTCTGGCTGCACTAACGGGTGGTTGAGCAGCGGGTTCTCCACCTGCTCGGAGCTGCTGCAATTCGCGATGTCGTTCTTGACGCTCCGATCGGGCGCGAGACCTAAAATGCATTATTTCAGATCTAAAGAACGTATACATGGAGTATTTACATAAAACACTTAAATTAGCGAATTATCCCATGACCTATAACTTGAAAATAATGTTTAATATATCGTAATATACAGGGTGTCAAAAACGTCTGGAATATTGCAATGTTTCAAAAACTACTGAATATATATTTTTGAAAACTGGCGCGTCTATATAGTTACAAAAACGGCATACCTTGGAAGGATAAAACCGTTTCTGCCACTATACAGGGTTAGTCAGAAAGAATACTAATTTTTTAAATTTTTAATGGAAAGTCCTCTATATTTTTCAATATTCAAATAGTCCCTTAAAAGACAAATTCAATGATATAGGATTTAATTGATTTATTTGTCAAAATAACAGATTTATGTAAAAAAATTAAATTATTCATTTATTTTTGAGATCCACCCAGTTCAGGAACTGGCAGAAGATGACGTCGAAAGACGAAATGAGTTTCTGAGTTCTGATGAGACAGGTGTAATGCTGACCCTTATTTTGCCCATAACATTCTTTTTTCTGATGAAGCTGCCTTTATGCCTAACGACACCGTCAATAGGCATAACTTTAGATATTGCTCTGCAGTTAATCCCCGGTGGATGGCCGAAGTACACACGGAAAGACCAGAAAAGGTTCATGTTTGGGTGGGTATTATAGGCCATAACATTATTGGATCATTTTTTGTTAGTGGAAACCTTACGACCGTACTTTACTTGGAGTTATTACGTGAATAGATTATTCCACAATTAGAAATCCTTTATCCAGACCGAATCTGGTTTCAACAGGAATTTTGGTTTAGAAGTTCGTCAATTTTTACACCAAATGTTTCCAAATCAGTGGATAGGAAGGAGAGGAGAAATTGATTGGCCTGCCAGATTCCCAGACCTCACCCCTTTGGACTTTTATTTGTGGGGTGATTTAAAGAATAAGGTTTACAAAAATAGGCCGGTTAATATTGAAGATAAGTATTAGAAAACAAATACGTGAAATTAAATGGGATACTTTTGACAACGTCCTACAGGAGTTTAGAGACAGGCTTGGCTATTGCCTATCTAACAGTGGCAGACATTTTGAACATCTCATAAAGTAGTTTTTGTTCAACTTTTAGGTATTTCTTATTTTCATTGTATTCTTGTTCATTTATTTAAAACTAGTGTTTATATGTCATTTTGACAAATAAATCAATTAAACCCTATATCATTGAATTTCTCTTTTAAGGGACTATCTGAATTTTCAAAAATATACAGGACGTTCCATTTAAAATTAAAAAAAATAGTTTCTTTCTGACTAACCCTGTATAGTGACTGAAACGGTTTTATCCTGTGTATGCCGTTTCTAACTATATAGACGTGCCAATTTTCAAAATATATACTCAGTAGTTTTTGAAATATTGGCAATATTACAGACTTTTTTGACACCCTGTATGAAATTTCCTTAAAAATATTATAGAACAATTAAAAGTTAAAAAAATCATTTAAAAAAAAATTGTAAAAAAGAAAAACTACTTTTAAACACCAAACGTTTTTTCCATTCATCCCCATAAGCACTTCTATTTTAATCAAGGGCTTTTATTTGTAAAAAAAAGCAGTCTTACCGTCTTTTACGCCTGCTGCCGTGGGTGACATTTCGGGACACTGATCGCTTGCTGGTGGTGGGAAGACCACTGCTGTGCTCCCGGCAACAGACGCAACATTCACGTTTTTTGACCTAAAATTTTGTAAGTAATATTTGGATTATATTTCTTTACACTTATAATGATTCAAGGTCTACTAGTGATGAGCAAAATCGATCTTGGTCTTACAGTCTTGATCTCGCTATTGCACTTTCTGCGAGACAGGCCAAGACCATCACCATACCTACGGTAGGGAAACGAAAATCCAAACTCAACTTGCAAGCCCGGGACCCAAATCAAGACTCGACCTACAAGACCAGGGACAAGACCAATCTTGATATTTAAAATTTGTAAAAAAATTAAAAAGTGGTCATCTGGATATATTTAAATATATCATCCCGGGTTTCACCAAAAAGGTTTATGCCATTTAAATTAAGATCAGTTGGGTTTGACAAGTTTTTGTCCTGTCGTTGTTAATAAATATTCATTAAAAAGTTATTCTGCGATTTCCCTGGTTTCCAATGATTTTCATCTTGCTGCTAAAATGAATTTAGTTCTATTGTTCTGGCAAATAATACTTACAATACTCTGTTCTATATGTAATATAAAAATTTCAGCCTTTTTTGCCGTTTTGACGACTTTTAGTTTGTTCCAGAAAACATTCCTTACATATCTCACTGCGAACTTATCAAAATTTGCGCCGGATCGTTTTGGCCAAATAGTTTTTTTTTCAAAAAATATCTCTTTTGAAAGTAATTTGTTTCGAAAAACAGCTCTTTTTGATAACGAGTTAAAAAAAATTTCAAAAATATTTTCTCGAAAACATATTTTGAATGTACATTTTTTCAAAATTTTCCTGATAGCTTCTTCAAATATGCTTTTTTGAAAACGAACTTATGAAATATTTTCTCGAACACATGTACGTATTTTGAAAGTACATTTTATTCAAAAATGTCTTCAAAAAAATAATTTTTAAAAAATAGGTACATTTAATTATCCGAAAATATATTTTTTCAAAACCTGTATTTAGAAAATTCAATTATGGACTCTGGTAGCTTGGAACATGTTAACGAAAAAAAGACGAAGAGATCCTGAACAAACCTAAAAAAACCTTTTTTGGGTTTGACCAGGTTTCCTCAGGTTTGGAACGATACTTTCTCGTAAATTACTTTTTCAAAAAGCCGTTGCTTGAAAAAATTTATATCCGAAAAAATTTAATTTCGAAAAAATGTATTTTTGAAAAGTGCTTTAAAAAAATTTTAAAAATCAGTTTTAGAAAAATCGTACTTCTATATCCCCCTAAATGAGCGGAATGAATAAATAAAAAAATGCTACAATATTTACACTTTCATATTAATCAAACAATTTGTCCTGTCGTGTGTAAGCTAAGATGACCAACTGGTCTGGTTTTTTCAACAAACATCATTTTTGATGTTAAATTAAGTAAACTTGTTCAAAAAACAGCTTCTTCGAAAGATGTTTTTCGGAAATGGATCTACAAACATTTTCCGAAAATATATTTTTTAGAAAACGCAGTTTTTCCAAATTTAAATAATTATGAACCTAGGCTTAGAAAATGTCAATGAAAAAATGACAAAAAGATCCTAAATTAATTTAAACGAACCGTTTTTGTGTTCGGTCAGGTTTACGTTTCCTTGTGTCTGCTATGTTACTCTGTAGTAAAATACTTTAAAATTATTTTTTTTTAATATGAATATTCGAAGCCTTTTTCGCAATAATGTTTAAAAAAATGTACTTTCTAAAAATATGTTTTCTTAAAAAACAATGTAGTTTCGGAAAGTGGTTAAAAAAAAAATCGAAAGGTTGGTTTCCGAAAAAAAAAAATTTGAAAACATCCCTAGTTTTCGAATAACTGTATTATCGAAAATGTTCTGTTTTCGAAAAAATATATTTCCGAAAAAACGTGCTTGAAAAAAATGTGTTTTCGAAAAATGTTCATATATCAGTTCAAATGGATAGGGTATAAATAAAAAAAAATGCTAGAATATTGGTAAGTTGACAAATCGTTCTGCTTAGATATTTCGTCCATTATGAAATAGTGTACATTTGCTAGTAAACTAAACAATAAATAATGTCGCACGCGAACATGCCCGTTTTTTATCTATATCTAGCTCAAGATGACGTTGCACCCCCCCCCCCCTCTAGATGAAATTCTAAATCCGCCCCTGGACCAACATCAAGACCAACGTCCGGTTGCAC
The DNA here is from genome assembly GCA_963971165.1 of Philopedon plagiatum. NCBI lineage: Eukaryota > Metazoa > Arthropoda > Insecta > Coleoptera > Curculionidae > Philopedon > Philopedon plagiatum. The sequence continues at coordinate 35,737,212 of OZ020191.1, read as the reverse complement.
AATTTTTTTTTATCAAGAATTAAACCAGCTGGACACTTGCAGTTAATGTCATTGCCAAAGGCGACTCTAAACTTCAATTCAATTTATTACTTGATTAAAACTTTTAAGCAGTAATTCTATTATTCTATTGTCTAATGTCAAAGACCAAGACTATCGTGGTATTCGTCTTGCTTTTGCTCATCACTAAGGTCAAGAATTAATTATATTTTACTATACGGTATCCATTTGGTTTTGAGAATGATGACAGAAAAAACAATTGAACAAGAATTAACCCTATTGGTCAGTCCCATGGACCGTTAACACCAGAACATATTTTAGTGATCACAATATTCATCTTTTCTTTCCTGATAATCAGGGAGGAATCAGATTTCTTTCTATCCGTGTTGGCGAAAGTGCATTAGACAAAGACAAATAAAAAAAGGATTTGTTCAAATTTTTATCGTACATTCTTTGCTTGTGGAAGTATTGCTGGTTATATACTTCGAAAGATTAGTCATCGCCAAATTCTTTTTTTCCTGATAAAATCCCAGCGGAATCCGGTTTCTTTCTATCCTTGTTAGCAAAAGGAGCATTAGTAAAAGACAAATATAAAAACGATGTTGTTGCCAATAAAAAAGAATAATCAAACAACATTTCGCCACAGGCGGCTTTGTTTGTGCGCAAGTATTTCTGGTTGCCTATGGTGAAAGTTTAATCGGAGTTGTCCTCGGAGTTGTCATAAAAAATAAATTTCTAACCTGACAAAATACTTACGTAAGTTTTATGATTTTATAGCAAAATACCTTTGTTTTTACTGAACACAAACAGCATTTGCAAAAATCTCGTTTTTATTAAACAAAAACAGTGTCAGCATAGCCACATTAACCTTATTATTTTATAGCATTTAAAATTGTTTCCTACCCAAATAACAATACTACCTCTAACCAGGCGCGGCCCGTCCATAAGGTCATTTGGTCAATGACCCACCTAAAATTTTCAGTGATCTACCTAACAATTTATTTTTTAATTTTTTAAAACGAAAAAATCATATTTTGTTTCAAAGTTCCATGCGAAAAGTCCCCAAGAAAGAATCAAGCCAAGACATCGTCAAAGGATATCCAAGCTTGCTCCGGGCAGGGTCATATTTTAAATTGATCTTATAGGTTTATATGGACGATATAAATTCATTAAAAGTAAGAGCGAAACAGACATACGCCCTTTAGGAAGTTAAAAAGAGACACAATTGGTCGACGGCCCACCCATAATATCGGGCCACTCCCACTATGGAAATACTCTCAAACCGCCCCCTAAAATATACTATTTCAAAACATGTGGTTCGGAAAAAGAAAAACTAATTAGGTACCTAACATGCGAATTGTATTTGCATCGTATTAATAATATTAATTATTAGTGGTTAAACATAAAATAAATACGATTTCTGTCACGCCAGCGCTAGGCATCTTATTTAACGATATCGGACCGATTTTGTTATCCAACGAGCGTAGTGCAGCGTTATAACCGCACCGAGTTAATCTCACGGTCGCGGTTTCGAATCCGTGCTGGAGCAAGGACTTTTTTTTTAATTTTTTGTTATTTAAAAAATTAGATCGGCTCTAAAAGGGGTATTGGCAACAAGTTGTTCCTCGATAAAATATTTTTAAAATTGTTAGATTGTTGGCAATCTCATATTTACTACAGCTTACAGCCTGCACGTGCGTAGACAAATATCGTATTACTATTTCTAGTCGCCAGCATTGTATTTATTAAAGAAAACGGAGTTTCGGCAGCGTACCTAATTTTATGTTACAAATAATCATGCTTTTACCTCAGAATTTTGTTCTGTTTATATTCTGGGATTTTAGTACAAGGCGCGACATCTATTGAAGAGACGCTAAACTTATCACAACGGAACCCGCTAAAATCTACTATTTTAGAGTATTAAAACACATAGAAAAAAAGCCATAAACAAAAAAGTGATACTAAAAGTCATAAACATCAAGAGTAGTAATGTTCAATATTCTGCAGTACCTATTTTATGATTTTTGCAGTGTTTATTTGTAGGTAAATAATTTCTTGGCACATTATTAAAAAACCTTTCTTAATTAAAAAAGTGTATTTTGCTTGTTGCGTTGATATCACTAGTTGGCCAAAAATTTTGACCCACCTGTAAAAAAACTCACGGGCCGCGCCTGCCTCTAACCAACAATTTGCACTAAAAGGATCGGAGGAAAAGTATTTAAATAAATAAAGGAAAAATTTCAAAAATGAGTAAATATTTTTATTAGGATAAACAATTTATAATAAGGTTAAAAAATATTCCCCATTCTCCGATATATAATGAAAATGGATCTATAATATAGCCTACCTGCGAACAGTGATGTTTGTGTAAGTTACGCGATAAAAATTGTTTAATCGAATATACCAAGTAGTTTCACAATTTTTAACTGTAAATATTAAGTCTTAGTTCCAGAAGGATAGATACACTTTGTAATGGCACTGTGACTTCTGCTTTAAACTGAAACCAAACGCTTCTAGGGCGCAATTTTCACTACTTTCTCAATAACTAAAGAAATCTTCTGTAATGCCCACTATTCACAACTTTATTTCGGGTCGGTGTTCCTGTTACTCATTCCCATAACGCCCGGTCCAAGTAATGTAAAGGAGAACAAATATGTACCTTGCGTAATATTTCAATAGTTGTTAGTCAGTCCCAGATTCATAGAACACAGGAATTTAAGCTGCTAATACTTTATATAAACTTTTTAAGTATATTTTTACACTGCAAAAACAACTTATATTCTTATATCATGGGACAGGCTTCAAATAATATGTCATATTAATCTTTCACATATCCTAACTTTCTACCAGCTGTAAAAATTTTACGAGTGAGAGAGAAAGAAGACGAGAGAGAAAAAAATGAGAGAGAAAGAACATGAGAGACATAATTGATCTCTTCGTTGTAAAATGGGTTTCTGTCATCATTCTCAAAAGTAAATGTATACAGTATAGGTATCAAATATCCAATATTTCGTTTTTTTAGCAGATACGGTTTTCTCTTCTAGTACCGTCATAATAGTACTCACCTACTACCACTACCACTTTCTCCTACAGGTACTTGATTATGAACTGTAAAGTCGTCCCTTTGGAAAGACCTTAAAGAATTCTGAACTATTGGTCTTCTTAAATTCGATGGTTCTAAAAGTACAAAAAATGTAATAATATGTAACTAGGGCACAAGGATATTTTAAATTTTAATTAACCCAATCAAAAACAACTAAAAATTGAGAAGTTAGTCACATAATATGTATGGCCAACATTGCAAAGAATACTGCTGATATTTACCTAATGTTCCTTTTAAATCCCTACTACTACCGGTACTTTTAGGCATGCCTGCATTAATACACTCGTTCAACAGCGCTTCTTCGTGTTTGTCCGTTGGCATTCCCGAATATATGCATTCTTCGAGCAGCGCTTGGTCACCCTCGTTTGATGCCAAGGAACTTAATGAGGATAGAGATTCTTTACGATTAAGGAGTTGGGGGGAACGTTGGGTTTCTTTTGAGTGGTCATCTGAAAAGTAAAATGTAAATATCAGTCAGGGAGAAAAAGAAATAGAGTAAGTCTAGGCGTTTATATAGGTCGTTACAAAGTCGATGCTCACCCTTAAGGATCTGGTAAACGGAAAGAGATGCAGCGAAGGTTAAATTGGGGCAAAGCTGCACAATGTAGTGCCGCAATAGAAAACCGAAAATCTTAAATTTTGGTTATTATTTTTCATGACTTTACCAGAAGGGATAATGCAAAATAAATTTCGCATTACCGCTTCTTCTCCTCTACAAGATGATACCCTTAGATCTTAAGTCCGACGTTTCGTCTTCGGGCAATCAGCACCAGGTTTTTTTTTAAATATGTACCTGTACCTGTACCGATCTTAAGTGAGTTGACAACCTTTTAAGTATTGTTACTGAATGTAAGAATTACTTGTAGTTGTAGATATTTTTGATATTAATAATTGTCGATATGTTTTATTAGTTTTTAATTTGAGGTAAAAAGGATGTGGATTAAAAGCATACATAGTTAATCTCACAAAAGAAAATACATTTAAAAAAATTAATGAAGATGTTTTATTTAGTTCGAAGAGCTGAGATTTGATTAAAGTAATACTTACTGCTTTAAGATGTAATAAGGAATATGCACATATTTTTTTATTGCATAAATCATTTAAGGAAGTCATTACAAACCCAAAAAAAAATGTTTTCAAAAAATTACTAGGAAAATTTTATACCAGTTGTTTTAAGACAATCAGATGCCTTGTTTTTGACAGGTTGCATGGCAACAACCCGAATTTTTCGGTCACGTGACCTAGTTGAAAAATTAATAAGTGATAATTTCCCTGGCTTGACAGCTGTCACGTGCAGATGTCAGAATAACAACAGAAGCGTAGATTAAGTTTTACAAATATTTATTTTCAATTCAATAATAAGTAGGTAGGTACATGTTATTTATTATTAACAACATCAATTATCAATTCAGAGATGCAAACCTTATTTTACTAGAGTACAAGGAAATTAGAAAAATGATGAATGAATAAGCGTATAACCACAATATACGGTAACACAGACATACGTTTTTCCCTAAACTCTAGTTCTATGACATTGTGTAATTTTATTAGAGTGTAATCAACTTGATCCAAAGATTCAAACCTTATTCTACTGCAGTGCAAGGAAATGAAAAAAAAAAAGATAAAATATTATACTTAATAGAACACGGACTAACTGCTTAAATTTTTTCCCTTTTCTATAGTACAATAATATTGTATTTCCCTTCTTCACAAAAGGCCAAAAATTGTTTCCATATTGTTGACTTTGATCTCTTCGTATTGGAGGGAGTTAAGTTACCTACCTCAGTTCTTATCACTTCTTGACTGTATTTTCCGAAACGCGACATTTTATTTTTGTACTCAACTCAATCACAAACAAAATTTTACTAGGCACGCCTTTGAAACGTCAAAGTGTCAAAAAAGTAATTAAATAGCCACCTTATATTAAAACACCAAACCTCAAAGCAAAATAAACGCTTGCCAAATTGTCAAAATTTGTATTGTTTTTTTGAAATAATTTTTGGTATAAAATTTTCGTACCGAATCTCCCGCAAGCTTGAATTAATCTCCGAAAATTTTTTCTCTGTTGCGAATTTTTATAAGAAAAGAAAATTTTCAAAAAATTCGCACCTCGAAAAATTTTTCGGAAATAATTCAAGCTCTAGGGAGATTATAAGTGATAATTTAGCTACAGAAAATATTTACTTTTCGCTATAATTTATTACAATTTAAAAAGCGGCCATTTGTCCTCAATGAATAATGACCACAGCCTACATGTTAACGTAAAGCTTTTAACCTGAAGTCGAACAGGTTTGTTTTTCTTGAAAACCGTGACAGGGGGAGCAATCGAATTTTTTGGGTTGATAGAGGAATAGTGCAACTAGTTTCGGTAAAAAATTCAGTTATACGGGATGTTTCGTTTCGGAGTTAATAAACATCAAAGTCGAAATTTCTGCGATTTCCATTGAAATCGGGTACAGGTCGCAAAAATGAATTAAATCGATGTAAATTTTCGGAGGTTGTAGAGGACTTGGAGCTTCAGAACTCCATTGAAACTGGTGAGGATCGGAAACTGACAATTAATTTTTTAAAAATTTTTTTTGGTCGAAAAATGCCATTTGCAAGATCCCTCTTTGGTACCTAATAACTCGAAAACAAAACGTCGAATCGAAATACGGATTCATAAGTGAAACTTTAAAATCTCAAATACTTTCTTTTTTCAATACATTTACCTAATCCTAAAATCACTGGAAAATGGATATATTTGGGAAAAATTGGAAATTTCGATTTTTGACCCAAATATTTCACGGTTTTTAATTTTTTGTATGGTCAAAATGGTTCAAATTAAAATCCCATATACGTCATCGGAAAGAGCTCGTCGAAGTACATGATATCCAAATTTTTTAGTTTCTTCATTCTTTATAGGAAGGGAGCAATCGCCGATTAAATTTCAATTTGTTGACTATTTTTGTCCTCACATCTGGATCACTGTATTTTTCCTATCGAATTTTTCCCAATTTTTGAACACTATCTTATAAAAGGATAATCTCACTTTAAAATGAATACTGAATGGGTCATCCAGGACCGTATTTAAGGGGTAAAAACCTAACTTTCCTGATTTTTTCCGACAAATCCTAAGTTTAACCGACATTATTTCACACTATGTTCCTTAATTAGGGATTCCTTTTGGGTTTATGTTATCCGTTAATTATCTAAGAATATCTCCCACTAATTTAAATCGCTAATTTTTTCGTTAAAGTTACAAATAAATAGGTTTAATTGCATCGGAGACATGCAAAATTTGAAAATTTTTGAATTTTCGAAGATTGCCATGAAAACCAAGAATTGCAATTTATTTACTCGAAATTATTAAGATATGATGTGTTAAAATTTTGCAAAAAATGCCAGTTTTTGTTGCAAACTTGAAAGGTTCCTGAACAGGTTTCGGCTTGAAATATACATGAATATAAGATTTTAGGAACCTTCTACTTTAAGTGCAGGGATATCTTATTGCATGAGTTACTCACTAAATGCCACTTTTATGGACTTTTCGATGAGCCTACAACACTGGAATTCGCCATGTACTTATTATGGGTCATAAAAACACTTTTGACGATACAGCCAATGGGATCACGTTTTACAAGTTTCGAAATTCGCGCGAAAGTTTGCAGTTTTTGTTAATAACGAGACCAAAATAAATGGATAACAGCAACCGCCATAAACATTTAATTTATGTAGAGAATATAATAAGAAATATTTCAGATTTATTTGGGTTATATACATATTCCCTATTAGCCATGATTACAAAACTGGAGTAAAAAATACAGGTCTGTATTTAAAAAAATGACCCGTTGATGGTGGCCAGAAGACGAAAAGTCGGACTTAAGATCTAAACGAGAAAAAGTGTCCATGTAAATGTAAAATTTATTTTGCATTGTCTCCTCAAATAACGTCAGGAAAAATCAACACCAAAAGGTCGATTTTCGTTTGTTTCTTCGGAAGCACTGGGAGTATTTTCAATTTTTTGACGAAATCCTTCGCAATATCTTTTACCGTGTATGAGATTGTAAACATCGAATTTTTGTAACATCCTGTATGTAATCAAAATTAATAAAAATACCTACTCTGCCTGCCCTTATTTTTAAATAGTAAAATAAAATGACTCAACTATTTATTTTTAATTAAAACTTGAGAAAAATAAGATTTCAGGAAACAAGGGAGAGAGTAGAACTAGTATTATACTATTAATATTTACCTGATAAGAATTGTTTCCTGGTAGATCCTGCAGCAGTATTTTCATTTTTACTCCCGCAGGCACCTTGGCTTTGAGACTGATCTTTAGGAGACCTGAAAAAATTCAACATCCAAGAAAAAATGTATACAACAAGAGGTGGAATGTTTAAAATCATAATTTATTCGTAGTGTTGTCGATACTAAAATAAAACAACGCAAGTAAGTATCATATGACGGCACTATAAAACATATAAAAATCAAAATGAAAAAATACTTCAGATAAACATTTGATGAATTTATGATTGATGACAAACTAATCCTTAGCTTTGACAAGGTAACATAAATGCATTATTACCTATCTTGTAATTATACAAAAACTTTTTAATTTTATATATCGGACGAGTCTTTTATTTCCACCAGTGGCGTTCGTACGGAATTTCACCTGCCTATATTGGCAGACATTGATGGTACGCCACTGATTTCTCGTAAAATTAAAATTATTCCTGAAATCCCCAATCATTTCTAAGCAAATTTGACCTCTTGAATTTTTTCAATCCTATGCACGGTTTTCGCTTAAAAAAATAAAAACCTTTTCTCTGCATGATCATAACAATATCGTTAATATGACAATATCACCATGCAGAGAAACAGATGTTATTTTTTAGATTAAATTAACTTCCATATTCATTTATAAGCAAATTTGATCTAAAAAATAAAATCTATTTCTCTGTATGGTGATATTGTCATATTAACGATATTGTTATGGTCATGCAGAGAAAAGGTTTTTATTTTTTTAAGCGAAAACCGTGCATCGGATTGAAAAAATTCAAGAGATCAAATTTGCTTAGAAATGATTGGGGATTTCAGGAATAATTTTACGAGAAATCAGTGGCGTACCATCAATGTCTGCCAGAATAGGCAGGTGAAATTCCGTACGAACGCCACTGGTGGAAATAAAAAAAAATGTGGTACACTAAATAATGCCTCTTGATACATAGTATATGTATGCCAAATTTAATTAAAACATCTAAAGTGGTATTACAGATATTAATAAAAAAACTATTTATTTTTGAACACTTTACCACCCTGTATCTCAAAAGTTAAGACGTGTAGGACAAGTTCTCTTTTTAAAATTGACCCTAAAATCGCCCCCTTAAATATTGACATTCAATTAGAAAACACCCTGTGTATATATTAAAATTTCTAGCAATTTATCGCATGAAAAAAAAACATTAACTTACGATTTCAACCCAGCTACGCTTCCGTCTACGGTCAAATCACTCAAACTCGACCTTAACGAAAAGTGACAGGGACTTCCTTCAACCGCATAATTTTCCACTTCGTCTTTTATCGACAAATATGGCGGCAACGACGTCTCCCTCCTCTCCCTTTCTTTGTTCAATCTAATTTCTTGCCTTGCATTCCCTCTTGCTCTTACGTTATTCGTTTGTTGTAAAGACCTTTCTTTAATCCCGAACGGTTGAGGCATTTTTAGGGATTCATTGGATTTCCGCAAGTGCAACCCCTGGGTGTGGGCAGCGGGTAGTTGTCCTGCTAATTCGAGGTTCATTTGCGGGGGGTGGTGTTTAAAGGGTTGCATTGTCCGCCTGGGTAAGGCGCTCGTCGTCGGTAGTTTTAATTGTGGAGGTACAGTGGCTGAAAAAGAACGTTATTAAGATTTCTTTTGGTTTCAAGGTTCGGTAAATATGTTCAAGTATCTTAAAAAGTAAGAGTACAACTAAAAAGTAGTGATATTAATGGGCTGTTTCACTAAATTCTGATTTTGGTGGTCTTGTACAGGCTATAGACCAAGGAAAAATAGAATTTTCGATGTCTCTACTTTCAGTATTTTTTACTTTATTTATTAAATTCAACATTAGACGGTATAACCGATGAAACTGTCATAGATAATTAATAAGATTTTTACAATTTAAATACCAGAAAATAAAAAGTATAAGTCTTCATATACAGGGTGGCCCACCGAAAACTTTCCACTCATGGTCATTTTTAGTTTTCAGAGGGACATATTTTTTTGGTATTTTCGCCCTCCGTGGTTGAACCCCTAAGCCAGGGTGGTGGCCTTTACCCTTAAAATTTTAAATGGGAAGGGGGCCGAGTGATTCCTTATTTTAAAGGGCATTGAATGGCATATTTTTTAACAAAAAAGAAAGATTCCTTAATCTTATTGTTTATTGTCGCTAGTGTCAAAAATAAAATTATTTTTATTAATATTTGATATCGATTATTGTAATATGTTCCCTGCTTAAAAGTTTTTAATTCATAATTTTGAAAACGATGGACGAATATACGAAAATCGCTTCACTACACGAGAGAAGATTTATCGAATTATTCCATCTTAACAAGGACCTAGTGGTAAATCTATTTGATAATTTAGTGGACCATTTACAGGCAGAAATAAAGTCAACTAGAATACCCATGCTGTTTAATTGGGAAGATATTTCGTCCCACAATCTCATGTAATCTTCTCTTCCACTAATTCCTGTGGAATTGTGAGTTACCAAGTCGGGATGAGCAATTAAAAAATTAATTAAAACAGCCCACTGAGCTATATTTGTTTTTCGTCCCCTAATCCTAGAAATATTAGCACGTTTCTCTATAGTAAATATAATTTTTACATCACTAATAACAACAACAATAAACTTCAAATAGTTTTAGGTTATGTTTATATTTATTGATTCATTGCACAAGAGAGACAAAACGACTTTTTAGCTAAAGGTAAAAAGAGACAAAATTACCTCGCTTTCAAGGCGACGAGCTATCGCTTTCGCTGCGTAAGTTCGTGCTACATCGGCCCACTTCGAAACATACCGAACGGTGATACAGAGTAGGAATTTGCAAGAGCCCGGTCGCTATCACTATTTTTCATACAGAGTGCCACTCCTGTCTCATACTTACATGAGAGAATTGGTGGCGAAATTTCGTGAAAAAGGATCAGTGCTAAACAAAAAACGAAATATTGAAAATCCTGTAAGAAATGAAGCTGTAGAAGTTGCAGTTTTGGGTCATATACCAATTGATCCCACACTTAGTATGAGGAAAATGTCAGAAGTGTCGGGTGTTTCGCTTACAACAATCCAGAGGATTTTCAAAAAGCATAAATTCCATCCCTACAAAATAAAACTGGTTCATGAACTTCATGAAGACGATACCGATCGCCGCTTGGAATTTCGCGAGTGAATGAGTGAAAGAATCATTCGCGATCCACAAATGCTCTTTTTTCCTTCATGGTAGTCAATCGACATAATTGTAGGTATTGGTCGGATTCCAACCCTAGATTCTTTAGAGAAGTACATAACATCCAGAAAAATTAAATGTGGACTGGAATTTTTGGGGACCGTATTATCGGGCAGTATTTTCTTCCTGGCAATTTAACTGGTCAAAAGTACCTAGAGTTGTTGGAAACCACTATCGACCCTGCTTTAACGAATGCTGTTGAAGACGACCGTCATCGGCCAGAAAATCTAATTTTCGAAACCCAGCTGTAATAAATCATAATTTCGTAACCGAAAGAGCAAATCAAAAAAAAATTGTACACATACGTAGTTTTTAACGTAGATTCGAGTTTTATAAACATTATCCCAATATAAAATATGTTTAAATATGTCCCCCATCTCCCTATTGACTCACCAAAATTTCATGAAAATATTTTAAACCGTTTTCGACATATCACCTTGTAACACTTCAAAAAACTCACCCTGTATAAATATTCTCTCCGCAAGAACCAGGCACGTCTAAAACTGGCAGAAAATCAGCAGAAAAATGATTCACCTGATAGATTATCACTTTAGGACGATACGCCTGATCCTATTGGTCATTTCAGTGGTTTTACCACCGCGGTCGCCGTAATCATAGCCTTCTTGAAATACCGGAGGTTTAGGATGAATCAAAATTACGCCTTCGCAACACAAGTGATGTATAATCCATAAGCAACTCTTGTTTTGTTTTAGAAAGTAAAGTGAAAAATCTTGCGCAAAAGTAATAAAAAGTTTGTTTTATACTTTACGGGTCTATTTCTAGAAAAGTATAAAAATCCAATTTTTAGTAGACAGAAGTGTTGAATTTTGTAAACCAATCATTCCTAGACACACATATACGTAAATAACCTTCGAAATCGTGACGTATATTAAATATCCAAGGTTATAAAAAGTATTCATACCTTTAATTTCTTTTTTGGATTTAGGCATTGCAGACTGAATACACTGTTCCAAAATATTTTCGTTGTCTCCAGATAAATTGCTAGAATCATCCGAATAATCACTTTGCTTGCTTTTATTGTCATTTGGGATTGAAAGAACACTAAGGTTGGAATTTGATCCTGAAAATTATAAGAAAATAGTAGAAATAGAACTCGGAACTTAACAAAGATTATATAATACAGGTATTTTCTATAGTATGTCTACTTGTCTTAGGGCTGCATTGTATTTCTACCTGTTCTGCTTAAGTGAGCTGGTGTATCTTCAGTGAAATAGGCCTTTGGAGCGTCTTCCAATAAATGGGACGTACTGCCTGCTATACTTCTTGGTGGTGTGCGTCGCATCAACGGTATTCCAGTGGAAATATTCTGAGTCTTTGGAGGCTGATATTTGAAACTTGATATTGGAAGTTTTGTTGGAGTAGAACTTGCAGTAGGCATTGAACTAAAAAATTATAAATATATTACACACAGTAGAGTAGGATTCACATAACTTTATTTAACCAGATGTGCAATATAAGTATAATGTGGATATATTCCTTTGTATATATATATATATATATATATATATATATATATATATATATATATATATATATATATATATATATATATATATATATATATATATATATATATCGTATATATCGTACTGGAACGTTTAGCTTACATATTTGATTGCATTCCATCACTTATACAAGCCGCCAAAATATCCTCATCTCCTTCTGAATCATCGTTAAGGTCATCCGATCCACTGGTTTCCTTTTCCGTTTCCTTCTCGCTGTCCTTTTTTTCCTGTTGATCAAGTTTCTGGTCGTCTTTATTGCCGCCCGAGATATTTAAACTAGAGCTAACAGTGGCATTCTGCTGAAGCACTTTAGTATCAGGAGTCTAAAAAAATGTACATTTAATTATACGAGAGAGAATTAGCACTGGCCCGTTAAAATACGTACCTTTGCAGGAGACTCGCTATTTTCATTATCCTCATGGTCATCAATAGTAAGGCTACTCAGACTAGTAGCCGATGAAAACTGAATTGGAGTGCTCTCTTCCTTAAATTTAGTTATATTATCCTCAAATACGCTCGGTTTATGTAAACCTCTTTGGGGACCCAATGGTTTATTCTCCATAGTGTGTTTCGAGTTTTTCGAGGTAGACGGAAATTCCATTTTTGTTTTCGAAGGACGCGGACTTGGGGGTACGGTTTGAGTCGGCGAGTCGGGCAACTCGCTTGGAGAAACTATACCACTTGTAAGGCGACTGAAAATCAAAATGCATAACTAAAATATGGGCTAGTTGGGTAAAATAAACAGTTCAGTCTGAGAAAACACAATACACATCAAGTTCGAACATTTTATTACATTAAAAAATACTACACTCACCGACATAAAATTCGGGAGAACTATAATTTTGATCAAATTGAATGTATAACTTTTTGTTTCATAGTCCGATTTCAATGTTTTTTTTTTCAAAATTAGTCCCAACGAAGCGAACAAGGCAAGAACAACTGTTCTTTCACGTACCGTACCAATTATGGTAAAATGCCTTTGCTTCTAGATTGCTCAGAAATTATAATAGTCATTTTTCAGAGTGTGATATTTTTAGGTTAGGTATAAACTCCATTAAACGATTATAGCTTGGTTAGTTATCCGCGTATTCAAAATATCTCGTGTTTTACCTACCATGCTTTTGTTAATAATTATTGTCAGCTTTGGTTTTACCATTTAGAATGTAAATATTCTGTAGTGTGATAAAGATATCGAGAATAAAAAAGCAAAATGTTAGTAATGAATCAGGCTCTACAGAAAAGCATATCCAGTGGAGTTTATATTGCAAAATTACTCTACAGGGTGTTATAAACTTAAAGGAAAGAATAAACCTTTTTATTTTCCTGTATATTTCAACATGTAAACTCTTTTTTGAAAATTGAATAAAATTAATTAAAATCGAAACAGATATCTACATTTTGAAAAAAAAAACATTGAATTCGGACTATGTAACAAAAAGTTGCATTAAATTTGATCAAAATTATGGTTGTCCTGAATTTTATGTCGGTGAGTGTAGTTGCAATGTACCCCAAACTGGAATTAGATAACTCGTACTACCTTTTGGTAAATAAATTTTAGAAGCTGGAAATAAATCGATACTGATGTTTGGCAATTCAACAATACTAAAAATTATGGAACAAAATCACATCATTGTGACCTTAAAATTATGACTAATTAATTAGTAAAACTTTAACTACCATAAAAACGTCTAATACTTACTTGGAACTTGTCCTGTGGTTATTTGTTAAACAGTAAAAAACATTTTATTAATATATTACTTTTAAAATAGACGATTTTTAAAAAGTTATTATTAATTTTATTTTTAATTATAACGCGTTATGCCTTCATACGGCGCGGCGTTATAATCAATGGGCTCTTTCACTAAACCTGAATAAAAATTCATAATTTTAATGCTAACTAATCTTAAATCAGTTTATGTTGCTTTATGATAATAAAAAAAATCCTGCGGTGTTTCATAGTTTTTAATCCAAGAGTAAAAACCTATTAAAATTCAACTGAACTTAAAACATCTAGAAAATGACGTCGAATATTTGTTGTCAATGAGCGACGGTTTGCATCTGCTCTTTCGCGGGAGGGCAGCCGATTGGCGTCAGTTGTTGATGGTGTTGATAAGTCTGGAGTGGTAGTTTTCCAAGTAATTTTTGATAGAGATGAAAGGAAGGGTTGCGATTCCCTCTCGAAAAATGGTCCTAAGCATTACAATTATCTGACCTCGTAATTTGTGATAAATTTAATACTTTTTACAAACTACATAGCCCCTTTATACAGGGTGTTTGGTAACAAATGGGCCATACCTTAGCAGTGGCTTCTCAGGCTCAATTTAGGGCGATTTAACCTAACTTATCTTACTACAAAAGTTAATAATAAGATAGATACAGGGCGTCAAAGTTAAAATTTTATTTTACTTTTCTATTGACATGTTTTGAAAGATACTAAACCAATTCATAAAATTTGGTAGGCGGGGGTTTTTTGTGATGGGAAAGGCAAATTCGTACCTTGGCCCTCAAGAAGTCCAGATGTAAATCGGATTGGAAATGTTTGGGGCTACATTGTCAAAAAAATTAATAAATGATTTCCATCCAGAAAATAGTGATGACTTGTAGAACAAAATAAAAGAAATATGGAACAACTATAATCCTCATCACGCTCAATCGCTGGTGGCATCCATGCTTAAACGCTTGGAATTAATTATTGAAAAAAAGTGGTGCTGCAATAAAATATTAATTTACTCATATTTTTATGTTTTTTCTTCTGTTTGTAATAAATTTTGAAATAAAATATACCAAATACTTATTTTCTAATTGATGAGAGTTAGAACTGGATGGATTTGTTTGACTCTTGCAATGAATCTATTAACCAAAGGGGCTAGACGAAATGGACCATTTTTCTAAAAACGACATCTTTTACCAGTTTATTTACCTAAGTGGGCATAAAGGTAACAAAGTCAGATTTACCAAATTTTGTAAATACGACAGAAAATGTTAACCTAAGTGTTCGGGATTTTTCGTCCGCAACTGTACACTTGAACAAAGTAATGTCAAAACAGCATCTAACGTAGTTTTAGTGAAATAAAGGCCCATTTCCGAGCATAAATTCAGCACATTCTTGTAGCAGTTATTATATTATCTAAGGTCTAAAATGTCTCAAACTAAAGAATTACTATTCTAAAAAATTTGCTGATGGACACCGACAAGGATTTATACTGAGAAATGGACTTTCTTTTCAATAAAACTACGTTTAGAAGCTACTTTGACGTATGTATTTCTTTGACAAGTAACGGCTATCGATTGAAATGTACGTTTATATATCTTATACAAAGGGATCATGTAGTTTAAAAAGTAATAAATTTATCGCAAATTACAGGGTCAGATAATTGTAATATTTGATGACGTTTTTGATAGCAAATCGCAACTTCTTCTTTATAGTAAATTTTTAATAATTAACGGTAGTGATATATTTCGACACTCACTAATATAAAATATGGAATATCGAGAGAGTTTTAGAATTTATAACTACTTGTCGTTTCGGTACTGGAGAGTGGCCCCATCTCATAAAATACTTCTTGAGTGGCATGAAAAATAAACATAGTATTATGATGTAGGATAAACATTTTTTAAGAAGTATTTTGTTTTTTTTTGTCTACTAAAAAAATATTTAAAATCAAAAATAAAAACGTCTACAATTCGATTCTATCTTACAATGGCAGCAAAATCAAAATTTAGCGAAAGATCCCATTTATACTTAGCAAAAAAAAAATATAACAAAACTCACCTAAAATCTGATACAACCGAACTCCTATCATCATGAATTGAGTGCTGTTCAATACTATCCAACGATGCTAAGGAACTTGATCTTGAAAACATAAGCGGAGTTTCTTCCGCGTAATTAACAATCTACAATGCGATAGAAAATCGTTATTATCCGAAAATAAAAAAAATCCACGATATTACCTGTTCAAATTTAACAGCTTTGACCTCGTTGGGCATTTTAGGCGTGCTTGTAGTTTTCTCCATACTTTCCTTTTCTCTTTTCTGTGTAGAAGATGCCGACTCATTTAGGTCACTTTCCTCCTTGATATCTTGCTTAGTTACAGTTTCATTTGCCGGCAAAGAGTCCAGGCCCGAACCGAAACTACTGACCCTAGAAAAGTATCCTGGCGTTCCTTCTTCGCAGTAGTTCACTGGTTTCTCGGGTGACATCATTCCCGAGCTGAACTCTGACTTTTGGGGTTTTACTTCTGCGTTATCGATTTCAGAGATGTCTTCGACAGAGCAGTGATCTTTTTCATCGACATTTTTTACCTAAAATGTTAGTAAAACGTAGTGTATGTGTATTGTGTATATCGTTAGCTTCGAGTGGAAGCAATCTATCGGATATCACTCGATCCACTTAAGAATCGCGATATGCACCACCGCGATTAAAAATTCGAGCGGATGCAGTAGCTCAACTCACTTCTATTCCAAAAGAAATTTAAATTAAGCTGAATCGGAGGCAATGAAATCGTCACACGGTAAAAGCTGCGATTGAGCAAATTAATACTGAAATGACATTTTACACAAACAGTTAATTGTAAACT
The DNA here is from genome assembly GCA_963971165.1 of Philopedon plagiatum. Classification (NCBI taxonomy): domain Eukaryota; kingdom Metazoa; phylum Arthropoda; class Insecta; order Coleoptera; family Curculionidae; genus Philopedon; species Philopedon plagiatum. The sequence continues at coordinate 35,720,542 of OZ020191.1, read as the reverse complement.
ACATATATGTAGAAATAAACACATACATACAAATTTCTTTTTGTTTTTACCTCTTACTACTGCCGAATTAAATCAATACAAAATAAAAATTTTCCAAGTGTATAGCGTATGGGTGTATGTTTATCATTTCAATTTAATGAGTTTATGTATAAAAGAGGATTACTAAATCGGATGTAAAACTTTGCGATAAACAGCGGATTGATTAAAATGAACTAGCATCCGCTCGGCTCCATCCGATCGGGCACGACCTATCAGTGCTTATGGGATATCATATTCTTTTTTAGTAACATATCACTTTTGAGCTGCGTTGTTTTTATTCTTTTAAAAAGAAAATAGAATTTTATTTGGCTCTGAGACACGATGAATAACGTTTCACAAACCTCTTTTTTAATTTTTGTTTCCTTTTCTTTTTCTAAATCGTTGTCAATCAACTCTCGCTTCTCCTCTGTGGTTCCCACATTTCGTAAATCTGACATAGACGTTGCATTAGAAAAAACGTATGGCGTCTCGTATGGGGTTCCTTCTGTGCAATAAGTTTTTATGGTGTCCTGAAATACAGGGTACATAATAGAATAATACTTGGAACATATTAAAAGCAGAAAGACACAGTGCTTTTAAAGATAACAATGCACAAACAATAAAAAAATATAAATAACCTGGAAAATTAAAAAGAAAAATATAAATGACTAAATGAATTTATAAGTGTAAAAAACATATTAATTAAAGAGTACATGGTCCGGGAACTTTATCATCCTGTATCTTAAAAGATAAACCTTGTAGGAAATTTACACAACATTTCTCACTTAAAATTGGGCCAGGGCCAGAAATAACACCTTTAAATCTTTACCTGAGGTTTAGGAACAGAGTACAAATGAATAAACCATTGCAACAGTAGTAAAAACAATATCTTTACCTGTACATATTCCTGCTTCGGAATCTTACTGCAAATATCTGAATCAGAATCATCCTCGGCATATCTCAACGAATAATCCGTCGGCTGATCCAAATCCGTCTCTGTATAACCTATACTAAAACTATCATTATCCTTTTTTACACTACTTTCCGCAAAAGCTAAAGTACTAAGTCTATCGCCATCTTTTTTAATTGGTTCCTGGGTAGACGGTACTCCGCTTGTAGCGTGTTTGTCAGTTCTTGCCGACTCCGAATATTTTCGGCTGTAGTCGATCGGTTGCTCCGGAGTATCGTCGTGGAAATTGTGGTCGGAAAATTTGTTTCCGACTGGTAAAAATGTTGCAGGGTTAGGGCGCCTTGTAGGCTGGGGAACATAAGGTAGACTTGCACTACCTACAAAGCAGACACCCAAAGTTAAAACAATAGTCAACCAGTAAATATATATATATATATATATATATATATATATATATATATATATATATATATATATATATATATATATATATATATATAGCAAATTGGCTGGCATACAGTGATGACTGCCAAAAAATGCGCACCAAAATGAAAATTCTTTGTTAAACATTTATGAAAAATGTAACTGTGTCAACCAACTAAAGACTTAAGATTTATAAAAAAAAATTGACAGCTGCCATCTCGTATACATAAAATTTAAGAAGTACCAAAAATGGGGTTTGTTATTAAAAAAAAGTTATTAGAAAAGGTGGTTATAACGATATTTTACGTCCATATGCCAGAACAAAATTTTAATAAAAAAAATGTTGACCGTTTTTCTCCACATAATAATAATAATAATAATAATAGTTTATTTAAATTAATCACAATTTAAATATGTTTATAATATATATATATATATATATATATATATATATATATATATATATATATATATATATATATATATATATATATATATATATATTATAAATAAACTTGATACAACCCCCGAAGACGTACTTGTTGGGGGCAAATCTTATATTTAACATTACATTATTTAATTATATAAATTACTCAATTGAAAAAAAATATATAGATTCAAATACATACATACAATTTCTTTTTTAGGACAAGAGAGATCCTTAGAGAAAAATAAATAAATAATTTTTATATTGTACAAAATAATATCAAAGTAATTCCAAAAATTTCTTTAAATCGTTTGTTGTTAATATCCAAGCTTTTATTTCAATTTTATATTTTTTTAATGATATAATTCTTTTAATATTTACTGGTAAATAATCGTTTAAATATAAACATAAATATTTATAATTCTTTTGTCCTATAAACTTATGTATTTTTGGTTTAATGGAAATTTCATTTTTAATTGTATTAGATTTTTATTCTTAAAAACGTATGCTAAAATATTATAAATATATTGAGTGTGTGTTTTCCTGGGCATATCGGTCAATGGTTATAAATAAAAAAAACTTATTTGAAGCTGACGTTTCGATATATTACCATCTTCAGAGCTACAATAATTATATTTTGTAACAATTAGAAAGGTGCGCGACCTTTGTTTAGTTTATAAACATACATAAAAAAAAGACATACCCTATTACTATACAGGATTTCTTAAGTAAAACTATATTATAACAACATCTTTTCACCAACTCGCTCTTTAACTGACCGAGCGAAACAGAAATGGTTGGACGCTAGCGAGTTGGGCCCTTTTGCAGGTAATCGGATGATTACACCCAACAGTTGGGCCCCGATATGCAAATGAGGGTATTAGTGGTTTTATTACACTTGAAAAGGTGTAGTACGATATTCCTAGAAGTACCTAGTTAAGGTACCAATACAGGGTGCTCACATCATTTTTGTCAGTTCTTTTCTGAGTTTTATAAACGATGGAAGTTCAAACAATGTTAAGTGAAAAAGGAAAGCGACTGTTAGTCGTATGTGGTTTTAAGTTTTGTGTCGGCAAAATTTTAAAAGATAACACTTTGTATTGGAGATGTGTAAATAAAAAAACCAAGTGTCCCGCTAAACTCTACACGCCGACCACAAATTTTGAATGTGTTTTAAAATATAATCTAAATCATAATCATGAGCCTGAAGAAAATCTTGAAAGACAAAAGTTAAGCAATTGTATCAAAAGAAAAGCTGCTAGTGATCCATATGAGAGGAATTCAAAAATAATTCACAGTGAACTTCGACAATGCGGAGCATCAGTTGAAAACATTAAAACTAATGATTTAAACCTTATTCGAAAAAATATTTATGAGTGTAGAAAGTCGCAGGTTTCCACTTTGCCTAGGAATCAAGGCGAAGTTTTTTGTTCTTTAAAGAACTTGTCACCAAAAACATCCAAGGACGAATCATTTTTGATGGTAAATAGCGAGGAACATAAAATTGTAATCTTTTCTTGTCGTACAAACCTACATTTTCTTTGCTCGGTAGAAACTATTTTTATGGACGGTACCTTTAATTATTGTGCTAAGTTTTTTTGTCAATTTTTTACCCTTCATGGGTACAAAAATGGTCATTATGTACCTTTAGTTTTTTGTCTATTACCTAGTAAGAAACAATTGTTATATCAAAACCTATTTAATCTTTTGACTGAAAAATGTGCCGAAAATCACTTAATACTATCCCCAAAAAATGTAGTGATAGATTTTGAAGTAGCCATTCATAATGCTGTTACTTTTACTTGGCCTGAATCAACAATTGTAGGCTGTAGATTTCATCTGTCACAGGCATGGTTCAGAAAACTGCAGGCACTTGGATTAAGTACTGAATACAAAAATAATACTGAAATTGGAAAAAAACTAAAGTACTTTTTTGGCCTTCAATTTTTAGAACCTAATGAAGTGGGTGATTGTTTTACTTTTGACTTAGTTAGTGACTTGCCAGAAGATGAAAGGCTAACACAATTTTGTGACTATTTAGTAGATACTTATATAGATGAATGTTCACAATTCCCACCAAACATTTGGGCTAATCTTTCATCTTCATTATATCGAACAACTAATGCATGTGAATCGTTTCACTCAAAGTTTAATAACAGTTTTTATCATTCCCACACAAGTATATTTAAGTTTGTAGATATTTTGCTAAATTTTCAAACCGAAACATATATTAAAATTGTAACAGCAAACAAATTTCCAAAAGCTCTAAAAGCTGATATTAGAAAGAAAAAACAATTTGTAGAAAATAAAATACGGGAATATATGTCAAATGAAATCGACAGAACAAGTTTTATAAAATGTGTTTCCTGTAAATACGCGCCTAGTTGATTAATCACATTATATTATGTAAAACAATACTTGTAAACTGTATTATATTATTAATTTTTAAAATTGTGAATTTATTTTGCACAATAAACATTACAAATTTTCAAAACTTTTATTTACCCTGTATACACAAACATAATAAATAATTATAATATTTGTCATAAACACTCTTAAAGGGATAAGTATATATCGGGCCCAACTGTTGTGTATTGTGTGGGATTAAAGATGTTTGACTGAATCCCAGGTAAAAGGGCCCAACTGTGTAACTCCCAAATGGTTTGTGCCGGTACCGTATTTTATGGCGAAGGTAAAAACATGTGTTAGCCAGATTGGTACTTTTTCTCACATCCACTTCTTAACTATTATTTTACAATTAAGTTATTATATATAGAGCTTAAATTATCCGTATCAGTGCGAAAGTTTATACAATTACTGTTCTTTTTTATATGTATCATTTCTTAAATAAATAAAGATAACGATAACATAAAAAAGATAAATATAAAGATAAAGATAACATAAAAAAGAACAGTAATTGTATAAACTTTCGCACTGATACGGATAATTTAAGCTCTATATATAATAACTTAATTGTAAAATAATAGTTAAGGGGATTCATCACCAACAATTTTTGTATTTCCAATTTTTTGTCGTTAATATGCATTATATCAAAAAATGTTTAGATATAAATGTCCCAGAGAATTACTTTATCTATTACGCTATAAAGCCAAAAACTCAAATATTAATTTTTTAAAGTTTTATTTTTTGAAATAAAAGATACTTTAAAATATAGATGTAATGCAGCCCTCGTGGGTATTTATTTAGACATGCTGGTAAAAAAAGTAAAAATTGAATAGTTTGTCCATAATCCTGGAAAAACTATTTTGCAAAAAAAGCCCTGGTGCAATACGCCCTCTTTCGGCGCCAGACAATCTATTTGTACTTTTGCCTAACGCTGGCAACGACGCAACGTGCGGCCGGCCTTGGGTAAGACATAAAATGGTTAGTTCTAGGAATCATAAATAGCGCCGTCCAAAATGTTCCCCCCGACATAGGCGTGCGCGTCATACTAAGTAAAATATAACAGAAAAAGAAAATAAAGGAAGTAAATCAGTGATAATTGTGAAAAATGTGTGAAGCACTCACCCTCTTCAGTAGCGTTATCACTAGAGACCGGATTCAAATATTACATTCCAGGAACGGACTCCGTTGGAAAGACAATGTACAACCACGTGTTTTGCAGTTTTTACTAAATCAACCTCAAATATTTTCTGTGTACAGGGTGTCCGGATTTCGTTGTAATTGCAGGGTATCTCAGTTGTTCTTAAAGATAGAGGGTTGCGGTTTTCGCGAAGTGTTGCTAAACGAAAGATGGCATAAAAATATTTTTCATTGCCCCCTTCGGTTTTGACATATAGGACGAAATTGATTTTTTCCCATTTTCGGACCCCCTCGCATTTCAGTTATCTTGTAACTTATTAAAAAAGTAAACCACATGTTAAACACGACCAATTACGCAAAATTAAAGTTTAAAATTGAATAGTTCGTTTAAGGCCTAAAAATAAAAAATAACTATAAAGCGTTATATATTTTTGAAAAGCTCTCGAAAGGGGAAACTTAATGGTTAAGAAATATACAGGGTGTTCCATTTAAAAAAACATATGTTTAGTTAATGTCTCCAAAAATATCACATCTGCTGAAAATCTAACCATGCCACTCGATTCTACGTAGAAAATTCTAGTAGGATCCATTTTTACTTTTTTTATAAGTTACAAGATAACAGAAATGCGAGGGGGTCCGAAAATGAAAAAAAAATCAATTTCGTCCTGTATCTCAAAAACGGAGGGGACCATGAATATTTTTATACCATCTTTCGTTTCATCAAAAAGTAGCAACACTTCGCGAAAATCGCAACTCTCTATCACTAATAACAACCGAGACACTCTGCAATTACAACGAAATCCGGACACCCTGTACACAGAAAATATTTGAGGTTGAATTAGTAAAAACTGCAAAACACGTGTTTAAACATTTGTTTTTTAGAGTACTTCAATGAGGTTTCGACTTAATAGGATAATCTAATATTCTTTTTCCATACAAGGTTTAAACCCCTATTTCACCTCCTTAGGGGTTCAATTTTGAAAAACCCTACCTTGGTGGATGTCTCCGTTATATAAGAAACCTTTGTGCAAAATTTCAAGTTCATAAACATAATTTAGTTAGTAACCTACACTTTGATTACCTTAAAGGAAAGTGTGGGTAGCTGGTAATTTCCTCATTTAAAAAGCCAATATAGCAGCAAAAAGCTTTAAAAAAAGATGTATTAAATTAGGTTGTTTCGTTAGTAGCCCTTACTTTTTTCAAAAATACCATGACTAATTTACCAACAACATCGACTACGACCGACCAGAACGGCAAACAAGTCAATGAAAAATTAAACATAAATGAATACCGCAAGAGCAAAAAAAAGTCAAAATGCAAGAAGCGATAATATAAGATTTGGTATCTATACGTGACAATTATACATTATATTTAACGCCATCGGAAATTTTCAAAATCCTGCCTTACGGCTAGGGGAATATTTTGATATTGTGGACTATTTAAATTTACATTTACAGACATTAACAGATACCCCAGGCATATCGTCGAGACAAAAAGGCGTTTCCGAAAACCCGAATTTCGTGTTATGGCCTCCTCCCAAGGTCATATTTATAAAAATACAAACTGGCGTATTTTTCTCTCTCTCTCTCTCTCTCTCTCTCTCTCTCTCTCTCTCTCTCTCTCATGGATATCGTGATATTATAAATTATATAGGCGTAAGTCAGCCATGTATGAAAATTTTCAAAAAAGTTAATAGACAAAAAGTATCTCTCTTTTAAAATTCGGTAACTCCGTAAATAAATCTTTCTTTGCAAGAAGCATAAACTACTTAGTCTACTAAACAACTTACATAAGTGTACTGTAAATTATAACAGAAGAAGAAGGTTCAGTAACAAATGCAATACTGGCTTAATTTTCAATCGCTTCTCCTGAAAACTATGTTAAATGGTGTTGTGTGTCTTTCCAGCGACGATATGTACTACACAAAAGTCAAACGAAGTTTTACGGAAAAATCCGAATTATACACAGTTACGTGCCGTTGTGAGTGTTTGCGTGAAGGACGAGCAAGTGCTTATGAGCAACAATACGCATATGCCAATATAACATCCTTAGATGCAGAACGTTCTTTTTCAAAATTCACCTCATTGTTTACTTCAAAAACACGAAAGTTATCTGCCGATACCATGGAATGTTTATTGATGATGCAGTTGTATGCGGAAACAACGCATCAGCCAGTTATCACTAATAATCAAACTACACCACACCTGTACCTATTTTTGTATTTAGTTTTCCCATGTGCTGCACCCCTTCATTACGACTTTTTATTTGGCACATAATTTTTTACTTCTAAGTAGGTACATGTGTTTTTTTTTGTGAAATAGGTATGTATATCTAATCTTTAAAACCGTGGTATCACGTCCGTGACTTTAATGTTCGTATTGCAATGGTTGTGAAAATTGTTGCATTTATAACAAAATGGCTGCTGGCGGCCGCCGTATTTGCTATTGTTTACGGAGTACAGATCTTTCACCAAGACCTTTAATGTGGCATCCCCAGTGAAATGTTTGGAAAGTTGGTTTTAGATACAACTTAACGACATCGCCGCCAAATTTGTTTTTTTTCTGGAAAACGTATAGATATATCTTTAAAATTCACAATGCCTTCATCACCACCTTTCCTTTGGAAGGTATCCATATTGCAATGTGAGGAAAAACTTTTCTTTTTCTGTACAACACAATGGCTGCTGTCGGACGCCATATCTGTTTTTCTTACACTTCATCTGTCTTATGTCACTCTTCGTATGAAGATAATTTACCGACGAGCCATTTTGTGGAATTGGTCCCTCCGTTCCACGTAATATATACACATTATTGTACATACACCCCTATATACATACATCGCGCCATCGCGCGTATATTTGCATTACATAAATTTTGCATTTACATTACATGTGCGAAAAACATACGTCTACCTTTACTTGCGCGCAGCTTGGTAAAATACAATAAAGATTAGGTATGTATTTTCTTTGTACTTCATTTTATCCATGCGATGCGACAGACGTCGGTAACGTCACTGGATAGGCTTAAAGAACCAAGATAAATAATAAAATAAATAATATGTGAATATCTCCGGTCGATCAGCTGTGTGGGTCACCGCGTCATGATAGTTGCGGTGATGCCGGTGCAAAAATATAATTTACCAGGGGGCGGGCTTAGACAGAGACAGACGTGTTGCTGTCCTATGTTAGATCGGTATGCCGCCGGAATTTCTTTTCGCTGATGATTCGCCTTAAGAAGTGGATGTAAGAAAAAGTACCAATCTGGCAAACATATGTTTTTACCTTCGCCATAAAATACGGTACCGGCACAAACCATTTCTGTTTCGCTCGGTCAGTTAAAGAGCGAGTTGGTGAAAAGATGTTGTTATAATATAGTTTTACTTAAGAAATCCTGTATAGTAATAAGGTATGTCTTTTTTTTATGTATGTTTATAAACTAAACAAAGGTCGCGCACCTTTCTAATTGTTACAAAATATAATTATTTTAGCTCTGAAGATGGTAATATACCGAAACGTCAGCTTCAAATAAGTTTTTTTTATTTATAACCATTGACCGATATGCCCAGGAAAACACACACTCAATTGTTTAAAAATACGGTCAGGAATCAAACAAACTAATTATCAATATATATTTGCCTAACGTCCATTTTTTTGGTTTCTGGATATAATTCCTTTGAAGGATATAAATAGTCTTTATTAAACATAATTTCTAGAAATCTTTTTTGTGATACTTCTATTGTTTTCACTAAAATTCTACTTATTCCCCCCCAACCTAAAATCCCATAATTCAAATGAGTTTTAACTAAGGCGTAATACAATGTTTCTAAGTGTTTTATATCCAAAAAGGTTTTAACATTTTTGAATATTGGTAGCAAAATTCTTATTATATCATAATGTTATAGTCCGAGATCCCATCCGAAAAATCCAGTGGAGATCGGGGGGTATACTGCTCAAAAAATAGAAATTGAACGTGTACCCTATAAGAGAGTTATTAATATTTTTTTTTTAAATTTTACCTGTTTTCGAGAAAAACATAAAAATTTGTTTACAAATAATGTGATTTTCGGTACATAAACAAAAGGGTAAGTCATCCCCTGTAAAATAAATTAGGGTTGACGTTTTTCATCTTATCCTAAGATAAGGTAGGTACACCTCTTCTTATTGACGCAGCCAGATAAATTTAATTTGTAGGGCCTTAGTTTTTTTGCATTTATTTTTGATGGTAAATTCGAAAAACATTTAATTATATGTTCAAATAGTTACAAGCATTCAATTATTCTTCAAAATAGTGAATTTTTTGAAGAAGAATGTGATTTCAACATAAGGAATTGGGGTTTTTGAGCTGCTAATATAGTACAGTAAACAATAAATAAATATATTATTATTATATTATATTATTTATTATATGGTTTGAAGTATGTTTATTACAACATGTTATTACAAAAACATGTTTTGGGTTCAACAATACATATGAAACAATAGCAATTTTGATATTAATAATAACACAAATATATTTTATGCTCGACCAACTTCTTTGAGGAAGTTATTTACAAAAAAATATAGTATATCTGTACTGTATCTTCATCGAAATTGAAAATTCATTCAGCCACTCATTGAACGCAAGTTAAAATTATCAGAATTGCATTCTTTATCACATTTTCCATTTAATTTCAAGCGGAGCACCGCTACGTAATTATCTTTACTTACATACTCTATTATATTAACATTTCCATTATTACACAAGGGATTTAAAACTTCCAATAAATTATCCATGATAAAAGCACGTAGCAAAGACAACAATCAAATCAAATTTGAGGTTAGGAATTTTTGTTTTGTTTTAGTATTCGTAGTGAGCGAGCGGCTGTGCCAGAGCGTTGTTTTATGTGGTGTGGCTGTGCTGCAGACAATTAGATTTTGCGGTGGTGCGCCGAGTCAGATTATACATTGAAATGGCGTTGTTGGGGGCGACTTTGTGCTGTACTAGTTTATATTTAGTAAAATCGCCTCCGGGTCGAAGTGCAGAAAGATCTGATGTTATTTTGTAAATAAAGCTTATTCCTTGCAAATTTAACCCAAAACTTGTTGTTGCTTTTATGCTTTGCGCTGGAAAAGACGCACAAAAGGTGAAACTACTTGTATTTTAAATTTATCTGACTACTTTAAAAATAAGATGTACCATATCTTAGGGTAAAATAAAAAACGTCAACCCTAATTTATTTAATCATTTTGTTTAATGCCAAGCACGGATAGATAAGCACAACTGATCTACTGGTTCGCAGGTAGTGTAGCCCGCCATGAGTCACGTCAGGAGACGTCAGCGCGTTACCTTCGGCTAATGGGTCTTTTTCATGGGGCCCATTCCCAGAATTCTACTGTTTATGCTGAAAATCACTTCATTTGTAAACAAATTTTTGTGTTTTTCTTGAAAATAGGCAAAATTAAAAAAATAATAACTCTCTTTAGAGCACACGTTCAATTTCTACATAATGAACAGTGTACTCCCGATCTTCTCCACGGTGGATTTTTCAGGTCCGGCTCTCCTACTATTAGGAATTAGGGATTGGACTAAAATATTGATATTTTTATTGTTCTAAAACTATACTACTTTTAAATTCAATATTTTTTTATTTAATAAAAGGAATATTGGCTCGTGGGGCTATAAACTTTAAAAAATAAATAAACTGCACCAAAACTATCACTAAATTAATCCCAATAATCTCAAAATAAGGAATATGCACATTTTTTTATTGCGTAAATCGTTTAAGGAAGTCATTACAAACCCAAAAAAATTATTTTGAAGAAAATTACTAGGATAATTTAGCTACAAAAAATATTTACTTTTCGGTATAATTTATTACAATTTAAAAAGCAGTGGTCCTCGATGAATAATGACGTCAGATCAGCAAAAATAAGAGTCAATTTATATGGTATCGTAAAGCTTAACCCAAAGTCGAACAGGTTTGTTTTTCTCGGAAACAGTCAGAAGGGGAGCAATCCAATTTTTTGGGCTGATAAAGGAATAGTGCAACTAGCTTCGGTAAAAAATTCAGTTATACAGGATGTTTCGTTTCGGAGCTATTAAACCTCAAAGTCGAAATTTCCGCGATTTCCGTTGAAATCGGGTACAGGTCGCAAAAGTGAATTAAATTGATGTAAATCTTCGGAGGTTCTAGGCGACCCGGAGCTTCAGAACTCTATTGAAACTGCTGAGGATCGGAAAATGGCAAGTAATTCTTTTGAATTTTTTTTTAGGTTGAAAAATGGGATAAAAATAGGGATAAAAACAGAATTTTCTTGATTTTTTCCGACAAATCCAATTTTTAACCCACATTATTTCACACATTTTCCTTATTCAGTGTTTCTTTTTGGGCTTATTGTATCCGTTAATTATCTAAGAATATCTCCCACTAATTTAAGTTACATATTATTTCGGTAGTTATAAATAAATAGGTTTATTTGCATCAGAGACATGCAAAATTTGAAAATTTTTGAATTTTCGAAGATTGTCATGAAAACAAAGAATTGCAGTTTATTTACTCCAAATTATTAATATATGATGTGTCAATATTCCGCCACAAAGACAGTTTTCGTTGCAAAATTGAAAGGTTCCTGGGCCGATTTCTGCTTGAAATATACATGAATAAGATTTTAGGGTCCTTCTACTTGAAGTGCAGGGATATTTCATTGGATGAGTTACGCATTAAATGCCCTTTTTATTGATTTTTCGATGACCCTACAACACTGGAATTCGCCATGTACTGATTATGAGTCATAAAACACTTTTGACGTCACAGCCAATGGGATCACGTTTTACAAGTTTCGAAATTCGCGCGCAAATTTTCAGTAGGAAATCCTTTTTTTTTTGTTAATAAAGACCAAAATAAATGGATAAGAGCAACCGCCATAAACATTTAATTTATGTTATGAGAATATAAAAAAATATATTTCAGATTTATTTGGGTTAAATGCATATTCCCTATTGGATACAAAAAAGAGTTCTATATTTTAAGAAAGTTTTTATTTTTATTAATGTGCAGCTCAAATTTATTCTTTTAGACAATTTGTATATGTCCACAGTATGGCAAATTTTGAGATAATTTTTTGGAGAAAAATGGTCAAAATCTTTTTATCAAAATTTTGTTCCAAATTTGGCTTATGGACATAAAATCTCATGGCAAGCAACTTTTTTCAAAATATCACAAACCCCACTTTTGGCACTTCTTAAAAAATAAATGTTTATTTGACATACCTATATCAAATGACAGCTGTCAATGTTTTTTTTTGTAAATTTTTAGTTATTAGGTAAGCAGAGTTGATTGCCACAGTTACATTTATCATAAATAATTTGATAAAAGATTTCCTATTTGGCACCTACTTTATGGTTGTACATTACAGAATTTAGAATATTAATAAATTAACTTACCATAACTTTGAGGTATTCTTGACTTATGCCTAGCGTCGCTGGCATAACTCGTCGATGGTTCATTCAAATTTAGACTGGCAAATGCATTATTCAAATCATCAGGACTACGGCTTCTTGTCTTATTCTTTTGGGAATCATGGATAAAATCGATAATATCCACATCCTTATCTGGTTTTGATTTAACTGGCGAGTCTTTGTCGATGTTTTCGTAAGTTTCGCTAAGTGTATGATCCAAATCCTGAAAACACAAATGATCAATATTTAGAAAATCATAGTTCATGGGATTAGGTCGTGTCAAAGTGTTAACTTTTCGGCGTCGCGCCTTCGATCGCACGGGGCATTCTTAAGCTTCTTCGCCCTACGAAATTAAAAGACTCAATATGTGGCAAAAGTGGCGATTAGTTTTGATATGTGGCAAAAGTGGCGATTAGTTTTGATGACTCGGCAAACTTACCTAAGTATGAGGACTTTTAGTATATTTATTACGACATCAAAGTATTGTATGTTATAAATACATAAAAATACAAGATTAAAATTTAAAATAGGCAATTAAATAAACTTTAGTTTTTAACAATATTTACATTATTATTCGGATATACCAACGACAATTAACCATATTCATCGTATTAGTTAATAAATTCAATTACCTGCATCAGTGCTTTCTGTTTCCTAGCCCCTAAAGTGGGCAATTCGGGCAAGTTCAAAGACAAAGCAGTGGAATCCAATTTCTGCACCAAACTTTGCTGAGGTCTACAACTCAGCAAATTTTTCAAAGCTGCGCTGGATCCCATCGCGATCATTTTATGTTTCGAGTGATTCAAGCTTCGCAACATTGCCGGTGCGCCCATTTGCCACAGGGCGTCTTGGTCTTGGGCGTTTTTGGCCGAGAGATTCCATAAGGTGCCACAGGCATTAGATACTATCGTTAAACTAGGAGATTTTAATTGGTCCAGGAGGATTTGTAAGCAGTTATGCATGCGAAGAATTTCCCTGCAATAGTAAAAACGTATGTGGTGTAGTCCATGTATCAGAATTATAAACAAAAACTGTAGCGTTAATACGCTATTAATACGCAACAAAATCGGCACTAGTGAATATCTTATGATTCAATACCCTGCGTGGCATATAGCCAAAAGTTTTTGTCTTAGGCAGTCGTGCGTTTTGTCTTATCCAATATGGCGCCCATTCAACTTCCGGTTGGCCGATTCATCCTTTAATGCAAAAAAGAGCACTCAACTAGGAAATAATTAAAATTAACAGAAGTTAAACACAAAGATTGCGCGCTTTTTTGTCACTATTCGCACTATTACAAAACGAAAATTAATGTTTTCGTTACTTTTAGACTAGAATTTCTGTCGAAAGATTTTACCAAAGAAAATAGAATAGCCTTGTTAGGTTTTAGGTTAAACTTATGCAACACTAACAAACCAGTAGGTATAGCCATTAATGTAAAAAACGGTCCACTAATTAACTAATTGAACACAATGCTTAAAAGAATCCACGGTACTTTTCTACTATCAGCACTGAAAAACTAAAGTTATTTATTTATTAAACAACACAACTCTTGCGGTCCGCCTAAATAAGTTATTTGATATATTATCTTATTGATTCAAATACTTTTAGCCCTGATGCAACAAAATATAGGCAACGCAAAAAAAACTACCAATAGTTATTGTTGCATATGAGATGTGTGGAAATAATAGCAGCGTTCAGCAATTCAATCTTTTTATCGTTTTTTCGCCAATTTTACAATTCGCATTTATATGAAACAAAAACCAACTTCCTGCGTTGAAATATTTAAATGTCTGAAATAATTTTATCCCTGTCTGGTGTCTGGTTTTAGTTTATTTCAACGTATAGGCAACAATACAAACACGCGTACATATTATGAATGTTATCAATATTTTTTCTTTAGAAGTTAGTTTTAAATAATAATGTAGATTATTTTTGCTACCTAGAAAATGGTCTTCGTCGATTTGTTGTTAACTAATTTTTCGCTCCAGTTTGTGCTTTGATTATAGTGTTTCTTAAATTAGCCTAATATGGTTGAAAACTAAATTAAATTTAACACTAAAAATATTTACGTATTATGTAACGTTTGCGGGTGCAAGAAAGCGATTTAGATATATTTCGACTTTGGAAAACCTCATTTAGATCCTTTCAAAAAAATCGGTGTTACGATAATTTTCTTGACAAAAGGGCGAATAACAACTTTCTGAACGTGCTGTGTAAAACAGAATGTTTTTTTTTTTGACAGATGCTGTTACGAAAGAATTTTGGTTATAATTTTAAAATACTGTGTAGCTTTTGTTTTGATTTTTAACTTTTATTTTAGCAGAAAGTGCAAGCTAGTAGAAATAATTTCACGAGTGGTCTATATTTTCCCATATTAAGTAAAGAAATTGCTATTAAATTAGAATAAACATTTTTGGTAAAATGCGTCTGTGGAATTAAAAATACTTTGGATTATTTTCGGTTTTCACTAAAACTGATAAAAAAATTAGATGTCATTGGATCATTTGTTTTTTCTTTAAATTAGAGCCTATGACGTCAGGCTCTTCAGAAGCGTCGGACAAGGGCCGGTATTTGGGCATTTTTTAAAATAAAAAAAAATGTGCGATTTGAGGGGAAAGTATTGGGTATTTTTTGGGTTTTTTTAACAAGATGTACCTGTTATGTAAATGTATATACAATACTAAGGCCTACCTATAGTCATCCCTGACTGCGATCTGGCTTGAAATATTCCTCAAAATACCACCCGCATTCTCGATTATAGCCAAACTCTTTGAAGGCGTTTTATACGTCAACATAGAAACTATGAGCCCTAATGCTCCCTCTACAGCACAAATTTCAGATTTATTTTCTGTACAATGAGCGGAAAGATTCCATAACGCCGACAAAATCGACTTCAGGGTGTTTTCCTTATTTTGTAACATCGCCGCCTTCATAAGACCCGTGACACTTCCTACTTCTCTGAGGATTTCCTTGCTGGTGGAATCAGCGCGCCAAGAGAGGTTCCTTAGCACGCTTGCTGTGACCTGAAATATCGATAAATTAAAGTTAAAAATGCGATAAAGTGACTGTGGAGGAGTGGCAGTAGAATTATTTATCTATATGACGTCCGCTGTTCCTTAATTTTTTTTTATATAAAATTACGTTTTTACATGTGGAAAGTACTAAGTTGTAATCCCTAAACATTGGTAACGGATTCACTAAAAAGGCTTCAAATTTAGTACTCGTTTAAATTTAGATCTTTTAGTTGATCAATGATCAGTTAGGTTTTGATAATTTCTTGTCCTGTCATTATTAATAAGTCTCTATTAAAAACGAGTTATTCTAATATTTCAGCGATGTGCTTGATTTTCAACTTGTTTCTAAAACGAATTTAGTACTATTATTGTGGAAAATACATACTTAAAATGTCCTTTTCTTAGTGAATTTGCAAGAAGACTTCGAATTAAATTCACAGCATAAAACTTAGTTGTCTTATTCTAACAGTTGTCAGTTTAAAACATTGACTGTCAAATTAGACCAGTCTTAGCAATAGTGAATCCCAGGGTTTTTATATTCACTACTCGGCCGAGTAATAAATTTTTTTGAAAAAATAGGGAAAATAACGTTTTTATTAATTCTCAACTAAAAGCTAAAACATGGTACCATTAAAAAAAGTAGTCAGAAACCTAATATCTAATAATACACATATTTTACAATTTTTAACATAAGAACTAAGTAGGTACTGGTAAGAGTAGTACTAGTAAGTACCTATTTAAATTTATTACAAGTAAAACAATAATAAGATAGTCGTTATTAATTATTATTTAATACTGGTGATTTAGAATAATTCAGGAAGGTTATGAAGCAAATATACATATAAGTTTTTCTCCATTGTCCGGCTTTAATGAATTTATTTTTGTTCACGTACTGGTGTGATGGTCACCTAATTATAAATACAAATTGCTTTGCTAAATCACGTGAACATAATACATGTTCGTCATTCGCTGATGTTCTAGAACGTAGACCAGGAAAACTTTAAAGCAGGTGACCAGTGACACAGTCAAGTATATTCGGTTGCCGAACTGCTGAAAGTGTATTAAAAGATGAAAGATTTTACTACTCGGTGGCCGAGTACTCGGTACTTAGCCAAGTGGAAAAACAGGATTAGGTGCAGCCCTAGTAATTTCTGTATAATTCTTTTTATTTAACAATGAAATCACCTGTATACACCTGTATGTAGGAATATTTTCTGGATTTTGACGGCCAATAAAATCGTTAGGTTAACGCATAAATAACTCATAACTTTTTTTCACTGATTCATATTCAGAAATATATAACTTCATGCCTTTCTACAATGGCCTTATAAGTATAACAAGTTAAATCTACACTAATGACCACGAAAACTAGTACCTATCAATCTTAAGAAACACATAATTGTTTTCAGTCTTTAGTATACCTAAAATCAAACTTACCTGTCGTAATTCGTCGCTAGGACTTAGTAACTGTACAACTAGCGCCCTCATAAAGTCTCGAAAAGAGCACAACAGTGCCTTGTTACCGCTATCGCCAAAAGTGAGGTTCGTGAGTGCCATACACGCGTACCTACGCATCAGAATACAGTGGCTTTCCGGTATTGTGCTTCCGTGCATTGTGTGTTCGATCTAAGTAAAAAATGTGAGGTTAGGTTATATACTGAGTGCTGCGCAGAAAATACAGCTATAACGTATTGCACAGGTTGCTCAAAATATAAGGACAACAGGTTGGTTTTACAACAGTAGTTACTTGGTTAAATACGAACTGCAGGAAATATAACAGAAATGAACATCATGGTATTTACAGTTTGAATGTTTATGAGAAATTTCGTAATAATAAATACTGATTCAATTCACGTTTTCACATTACTTATACTTTAAAAGATTTTTCTTGTCACTTTTTATTAGCTAATTGTCAAATTTGAAGCCCTGCCGATGACGTGATTTGTCGACGTACAGTCCACAATAAAGTACCAAAATAAAGTTTCATTTCATTATTATACTTTATTTTGGCCTGTACATTAAATGTAATGACACACCCTTGTGTATCTCAGTACTCGAGAGTGAGACAGACAAAGCGAAATTTTACAGGTGAAATATCTGTCGACCAATAATGAGGACAGGGGGCTATTATTATTGTAGTTAAACGCCTCCAAAACCTAGTCTTGCTCCCTGTCACGCAAAAAATCTGGCAACGTTTACCCCATCCACATGAATGGCCAAGCCCTACAGAACAATGAAACGTTCGATCTTGTTGGCGTCGCTTTCCAACATAATATCAGCTGGAACAAACACATTACTTCAGCAGCCACATCGGCAGCTAAAAATCTTGGTTTTCACCCCTTCCAACTTATACACTCTCTACGTTTCCCAAATAATACCTAACTTAGAGTACTGCTCCCACATCCTTGACACTTAACATCCTTGATTCTATCCAAAAGAGAGCCATTCGACTCATCAATGACCCAGTCCTCACAAGAAAACTCCCTTCTCTCGCCCCTCGCCGCGCTGTTGGGGATTTATTCCTTTTCTACCGGTACTTACGTACGCATCCCTTTACTGTCCAGCTACAAAAGTCTAGAACAGACCACCTCTTTTGCTTATTCATACCTAGAGTCCCCAGATTATGGAACAAATTGCCTGTGGATGTTTTTCTTTCCCGTCCCAACCTCCAATCCTATAAATCCCGTGTCAATAAACCACATTTCCCTTCCCTTCAGACGCCCACGCTATGTTAGTACTGAGGCTTGAAGGCTTCGTGGGATGTCTTAGATAAAAAAATCACTCACCTAACCTCAAAATCAACCTGAAATACACATTTTAAAAGACTACAAACCTGACCTAAACTAAATGTGCTTATGCTGCTCGGCATCCATTATGTATATGTCCCTTAGTCTGTGTGCTGTATCTAACCAAGCAAATACGTTAAAATGCAGGCTGTACAATAATCATTTCACATATTTTGGGCACCCTGTGTAAAGTAAACATAATTATGAAAATATTTACCTCTACTAAACTCGCGATTGTATGAATTCCACCTAGTTGACATATCGCTTGCCTATGTCCTTCATCAAATGACAGTTTCATTAAATGTGCTACTGTCTGAACGGGGTGCTTATCACCATCTAAAATAGAATAATAAGACCTAATACCAAATGTAACAATACAGACACTAACTGATGTTCTTTAGTTAAATTGCAAAACAAAACAAATTTCTAAAGACCGTAGTAAAAATCAATTACCTTCTTGTGATTGTTGCGACGTACTAGTACTTCCACTTGCCTCCATTTCAAATTCCACATTATTTCTCAAACACTCTATATATAACCTGGTGTGTTCCAACAATTTTAATATCCTGACTTCTCGTTTTCTAATTTTGTCGTCTGGTTGCGAGTTTACTAGGTTATGTAATGCTTGGGCTGCCTTTTTTCTAGTATCGTTGTCCTTGTCAGATTGCACTAATTGGACTAATAAAGGTATGCAACCTAAAAAATATATTAAGAGAATATTAAATATACGAAATTCACTAAAAAGGCTTAAGACGTAGTACTGGTTTAAATTCAAATATTTCAGTTGATCAATTAGTTTCCGACAAATTGTGGTCATGTCATTGTTGATAACTAGTAATTCAAAATTTATGAATTATTGTGTTATTTTTCAACAATATCCCATTTTTAAATAGTCCGTATAAATACTATCGATACAATATCCCTGTTCAAAGGATTATCACAGACAGTGATGGTACTCTAGAAGTTTGGTCAGGGTAGCACGATCAGCGTAAAAGCCATACTGGTTACCAACTATTATTCCACTGCACAAAGAGGACAACTGATCAGTAACCAATTCAACCAAGATCTTTGGAATTACAGATTGCAGACTAACTCCCCTATAATTCTGTATATTATCCCTATCAGCAGACTTCTATATCGGTTATATATAGAGCTCCCCAAATTTCCTGCCGTCAGTGAGTGCAGTACGCGCGGCGGGCGAACGGTATGTCGAAATATCGGCGTCGCAATCAGTTTTGCAAGCGCTTGCGTAGCGTATGCAAAATGCATTGTAGAACCACCTGAGCCTATTTTAACACGATGGGGAACATGGCTAGAGGCGGCAATGTATTGTTAACAACATTTTAAGCAAATGGAGACTGTTGTTTTAAAGTGTAATCCTAAAGACTCTCAAGCTATTGCCGCGAGTCAGTCCCAGTTTGATAATATTTAAATATCCCCTATACCCAGATTTAAGTATTATTAACACAAATTACGCAGTGGTAGCAGAAGCACTGAACACACTACAGAAGAAAGGCTTTCCTTTAGCCGAATCTCTAAATATTGTAAATTGTGAATGTGTGGCTATTCACATACAGTATCAGAAAAATGAAGCCTTAAACGATTGGCAGAAAAGCTTCCTGTATGCTAACCTTAGATCATTAGATGCAGAACGGTCACTGAAGGAGCAAAACGCAGAAGCTTACCAAATACTACAAGTGTTCTGTCGGAATAAAAAATATATGTGATATGCGACGTTTCAGGTACAAGAATATTTGTACACGTAATATATGTTTGCATTAAAATGTTTATTAGCTTCACTTACTCTTTACAGATACAAGCGTGGTTAAATCAGGATTATTAAGTTCTCAAAGTCATTTTGCCACTTATATACCATAGATATACCTACCCCAAAAATGATATTTGAAAATATTCATACTTCCTCTGACTAAAAACATTTACTTGTGAATGAAAAGCTTTTATGTTGGAAAAGCCGAAATGCGTTTAAAAACTTATTTTCTCATTATTGCCCATATCTGATGTAAATATGTAAACGACGCCGCTGGACGTAAGGAAAACTGGGGAGCCCTAGTTATATGTTATATAGGTACTTCCACTTTATAGGAAAAATTCCACTGTTCAGGGGCCAGTTTCCCAGTCAATATATATATATATATATATATATATATATATATATATATATATATATATATATATATATATATATATATATATATATATATATTAGGGATTCCGGCGAGGATTGTCGGTTCTGGAAGGTGGTAGAGGATTACTGGAAGGTGGTAGAGGATTTCTTCCTCGACCGAGGTGGTACATCCTCTTAAAGGGCTGGTGAAGTCCGTACGGATGTTTCCAACTCTGGATGTGTGAGTCGGATTTTCCCAGTACACCCACGGTACATAGTAGTTAGACTTCGGTCTTCGTGGGCTGTTCCCATAAGACCCGTTGTTAATAAAATGTCACACATAAGGACGGGTATCTGGGGGATTCAAGTTTAGATCTTGGCACGCTGGCAGCTTTGTTACTTGAAATACGGTGAAATGCGTTCGGATTTGTGTACTGCTTTTTACCAAACATGTTTTCGGGTTACTAAGTAATTGGATTACAAGATAACTCTAAAATAATATCCTGAAGTAGCCAAACATTTGGAGTTATTTTACATTATTGTTGAAAAAACTTAAATGTTATGGCATAGGGGTTACAGCCTTGAAATGGCTAACTGATTTCTTAAAAGATAGGAAGCAAATTACTAAAATAAACAACTGAAAATCTACTAAAATTTTGAATCCGTTTGGAGGCCCCCAAGGAAGTGTTCTTGGGCCATTAGTTTGCATAATTTACCTAAATGATATAAATAACAATATTAACCCAGATTTCTTAAAGCTCTTTGCAGACGACTCACTCATTTTTTGCTACGATAAAAAATTAGAAAATACAATTGATAAAACTAACAGAGAATTAAATAAATTAGTCCACTATCTAAATAAAAATAAATTAAAACTCAATGTGAAAATAACAAAAGCAATGATCTTAACCACAAAATATAAATACTCTCAAATAAGAGTTGACAGTTTAAATATATTTATATATAATTCTAAAATTGAAATTGTCTCTGAAATGAAATATCTCGGTTTTTATATTAATAGCTTATTGACAATTAAAAGTCATTTCCTCTATATTAACAGAGAGTAGATAGAAGTTACCGACATCGAGATCAATGTCAAAAAAAATACCGTCTTATAAAATATGGTATATTTTGTTTTGGGGTGCACTTAATATAAAGAAAAAACTTAGTGTGGACATTACCGTTTTGTTCAATAATATTACGATTGTCTTGCGAGGATTTTGTGTGTTAGACGGGGACAAGAGGACTAAGTATCCAAACGAGTACAGTCATCGCGAAACGAGGACTGGTGGCAAACCTAATACGAATGATTAGGGTAATGCTCGACAATACTCGCCACTCGCCACAGTATGATTTATATGTAGCAATATCAGAATGGAGAGGTATGTAGTATGCTTCAATTATATATTTATTCTTTGACGGTTCAAAATATACCAATACTTGTTCAAGTTTTTGTTGTCCAGTTTGTTTTTATAATTCTTGTTTTAAAGCCCCTCCTAACGCATACCCATCTTACTACTTGTAGCAACACTTCTGTCTAACCTAAATACATTAAAATCTAGAGAGCCAAGCTTCCATCCATGGACGAAAAAATAAAATATGTATGCGGTATTCCTCTGCACTATCAGCTCGTTAAGGTGAAGCGTGTTTACTTATTCGGGCCGATTCTTGAATTAATTCTCGTTGCAGTTGCCGACTAGCGGCGTTCTCGGGTGTCTCCGGCTCAACAATCCATACCATGAAAATCGTTCCCCGCGGGGTATTGCTGTTTCTGTCACAACCACATGGTGTGCATCGTGTTGTTCATACGAAAACAAAATTGTTTGTTTATAGTGAACTTGAAATTGTGCTATAATCGTGAACTCACTCCGTAACCATATTTCTTTTTTCATCCGGGGTTCCACTAACACAACAATATCATAAATACATTTGATTGCTTGACCCACTTTTAAAATATTTGTGTGAATACCACTAACATTATGAAAATAGTAGCTTAATCGTTTTTGGGCTGAGTGCACTGATCATTCTGCCGAACCGATAGTGAATCCGCCGTTAGATTTTTGCAGATGCGTACGTCAAGGAAGCATCTTAATTGATTACATTTTGTCAGTGTTGTCGATATTTTTCATTTTACTTGCTGATAAACCACTTTTAACAATATAAAAAAAACTTGAATTCAAAAATGACCAAATTAATTTTTATATTTTTTTCGTTAAAGTGTCGATGAAATTGAAGTTTTGTTCAATTCAATCTTATGTTGATTTCGGCCATGTCCAGTTTTCGTTTTTCGTATCTCGATTATAGCGAGTATTTTACAGTAATCCCTAAAGTTTGTTTCAATTATCAGGGATTAGTCGCTTGTTGAAAGTAAATAGAAATATTGTGGCTAAAGCTTTCCCAACTGCTATGAAAGTACAACTTGTACATTATTCTGGCAACAGCACGAATTGGCACATTACTGTTGTAAATTATCACCAGTTTTTTTTTTAATTTACTGTGTTATTTACTGATTACTTCCGTTTTCATTAACACTATTTTAATTCGACAGAGTAAAACAGACCCATTATTTTTTAATACTAGTCAATTATTGTCAAAAGAGAATATAGCAAAAGAAAATCTACTAACCTGACTGCCTCATAGCGAGACAACTCTCCGGGCACGTACTTAAAGCTAATAAAGTTTCTCCCATATCTACATGTTCCTGACTACCTAGCATCGACAATAAACTATGAACAACATCCATTTTGGCCTCTAATTGTTGGGAAGACCATTTTTGTTCTGGACTACATAAAACTCTGTCTATGGGGACCCCGCCAGAACTCGAGGCAAAAGACATTACTGATGAAACATCCTAAAAAAATATGGTAAATTCAAAGTAAAAACCTTGTAAAAACAGTCATTCTACATAAATACCTTTCTGTAAAAACACAAATATTCAAAATTTAAATTGTATATAAACTTCGATCAATGGATATTGACAGTTACGTCATTAATTATAGCATTTAGTGCAGACAAGTTTTTTCCCTTCTCTTCGACATAACGCATACATTGATTGCACTTTATATTGTATCATTTTCAAATAGATTTAGCTTCATTCTGTTGGGCAGTTTTCAGTGAGAAGATTATCACCGATATTGGATTACTATATGACTATAAAAGTGGTGACTAATCTTTATCAAAATGGCTAATGTACTCACTATAAAAAAAACTTACATTGTGACATGCAGGTCCGTTTTCATTTAAATCTCTTCTGTGTTGCTGCTGTTGTTGGGCTGCAGCACCTAAACTGGCTGGTTCTGAATTCCACATGCTCGTTCTCTCAACATTAGGCCATGCCCCATGACACATGGAATCTATAAATTTGACAGATATTGATTAGCAGTCCAGTAATAACGACCAAGTTATCTTATAAAAGCCATACTAAACATTTTTAATTCTGTTTGACAGTAGATAATATAAGATCAACAAGCAAACTTTAACACAACTGTGGTGTGTTTCTCAAATTAATTTAGCCAACTTGGCACTTGTAATGTAACAGCATGTTAATTTCATTGCCAAAGGTGATTCTAAACGTCAATTTTATTAATTAAGCAAGTGAGTCGGGTTTGCCACTTCATCAATGTCTAAAGCGCATTAATCAAATTTCCATCAAAATGTTCTTAATAATCGACGAGGTTTGCTGAAATTAATTTTGGGGTTCTTCAATTCATTGTATTTTCATCACATTGCTCAGCGGATTCATCACATTTGAAGATCGATGTTTCCGATGGATGCGTGTTAGGAGATGACAGCAGAGTGTGGGCTTATTAAAATGAGTAATTTTCAATTTCTTGGCTACTAAATATAACTTATAACTAAAAAAGATTACAATTGCATCCTTCTCCGCTTAACAAAAGTAAACTAGTAAATATTTTATCCAACATCAGACTATCCACTAGTCAGTTCTTAAAATCTGGCTGAAATTCGGCGACTTCGCCGATGATGCCAATGACATAATGCGAATAAATTAATTGATGTTTTCCATCAGAAATTTACAAACTCGCTTATGCTTTGATCGATCATTAGTCTTTTATTTAAATATTATGCTTGTTTTGTTCATCTTAAAATTTTTGATTTTCTATTACTTTAAAAAAAAACTTACCTATTTGGCCGTGGTTGGTTACTCTGGCCATAGGTTCACTACTAACCGACATTTGAGCGGTACTTCTTGTGGGTAAACCCCTTGGTACGCCCACAAGGAATTCCTCTTCACTAGATAAGTGACCAGAAGTAGATGCTCGATCATACTAGAATATTAACAAAAAGTTCTTAAATTTTTTTAATTACAAGAACCAGCAGCGTAAGATTACCCAAAAAGGCCATATTTATCAATCATTTAAACACCTTGGTATTTTACATGCATCTATGCACAAGTATGGGTTGTAGACTGTTGATATAAAGTGCATATTCGATAGACCACAGAGTGAACAATATTAGAAAATTCTGTTTTCCCGTAGGTCAAGACGGCAATATTAAGAAAAACAATAATTTGCATGTTTTTCCTGTGCAATTTTGATTTGTCATACGAAACAGGACAAAAGAAATAAATTCTGTTTAATTGTACTGCATATCTAAAATAAACATAAAAAAAATTTCACCCCCGCATTTTCTAACCCATCAAATGCTTCTATTTTAAGTCATGCTATGACAATGATAAAATTTTAACATTAAATTTTTTCAATAATAAAACGAGAATATTTTTATATACTTATTTTTCGAGTTTATGTTATTACACACCTACAACTCTGGACTGCATTTTTAATTTAGTAAATTTATTCCGAAATATTCAGAAACGGTCCCACATCGACAACTTTTAAATTAAATTTAATCAAAAACAATAACACGGATATTTCGTAAAGAATTATTGCCAACTCTGTTCTATGCAAGAAAAGCTGGTAGAATGTATTTTTCTATAGAAATTTTTAGGGGCATTTTGAACATTGCACAGCACATGCATACACAATTTGCAAACTGGCACATAAACATTTTTGTTGGCATAGCAACTGTCGCCCACTTTGTAATTTTGTTATCCATGATGATGAAAATGTCATTCTGAATCTATAATTTTAAATTTTATGATATCCGCCTTGTGCCTGAAATAATAACTGGCATTTTTCCTCATTAATAAATTCTTAAGAAAATTATCCCTCGTCTCCCACTCGGGATAATTTTTAAAATATTCGTGTACTATGAAAAATTCAATTAATAGGGAGATTATAAGTGAAAATATTTGGCAGAAAATTGTTGCGTTCTTCTGTTTGATAATTCGTACCTTTATTTGGCAAAGGCAGTTTGGTGCAAGAGCATTTGCATATTTTTACAAATAATAATATCACACTTCACTACACTATACTAACGTAACAACACTATAAAAATTTAATGACAAATTGTAGCTGCGGGTCAGAGCAACAACATAAGAACCAGTTAAAATAAGACTGCAATCAACACTTATTAGTAAATTCAGGATCTTCTCAGTCAAAAAACTGTTAGAAAATCAACTACATTAGTAAAATAACTAGGATTTGTGAATTCAACAATCTCTGTTATTCATAACGGGTTACTCGTGACTCATGACAGCCAATAACAAAATATGGATTTTCCTAAAAACCGCAGATGAGAACTATCACTAACAGTATCAGGGTAGTACTCATAAAAAAATAATAGGAAAAAACTAAAGTTAAACCCCAAGAAAAATTTCTTGCTATCCTTGTCCTGATTACATGTGTCACCCTGCGAGTTTTGCACGATTTAAAAGTGCATAAGTACAATTTTTTCAAGATATGAGTTTTCCTACATTCAAAAAGTCACGTAGCTACCTTTTAAGTAATCTACTATTACAAGAAAATTTATTAAAAGTACAAGTTTCACTTACGTTTGGTGAATTAGATCTGTCATGTTGTCTGTTCAACAGTAGAGATTCCATGGTGTAGTCCAACGGTTCGTTTAACCTATCATTCTGAAAAAAACATTAGTCATTAGTTTGTTACATAGTTAGTACCAAAACTTCTAAATACGCGGCACTTTATAGATAAAAATAAGATTATATTGATTGAATTATCACCGCAATATTTAATTAAATTTTTATCATCAAATAATAAAAATAATCCACCAACAAATGAAAATATACTATGACAACAGCTGAAAATTGAAATACGCAAATATTAATTACAAATTAAATATTCCATAAACAAGAAGACAAAGGGACAAAATTTTTCAAGATAAGTGAAAATGTTGCTCCTAATAAAAGTGTTTGCTTGTAAAATAAATAGGATTCACGTTATGAAAAATTTAATTTTTTATACAGGAAGCATAAAAAATACGAAAACGGTATTTTGTGTAAGGGTAAACATACCTTGTTTATTGTTTTCTACCAAAAGAACAAATATGAAATATGTTTTAAATTAAGCCGAAGTACATTTCATTAAAAAATTTTAATATTAAAGTAACGATATTTATCACATTATTTTTCTAAAGTTCCAACTATTCTCTGTCACACCTTTAATCAGAGTACTAGTTTCTACATATTAAACAATAATGACACCTATGGACATGTTTGTTAATGTCTTTATTACATGAAGCAATTATTTTATATAATTTCTCATCAAAATGCTATCTACTGAACAAAGGATTTTTATAGTACAGTGTTACGGGGATGGCCAAGTATCAAACCGCTATATCATGGAACAATTTAGCGAGAAATCTGTAGGAATTCCAATAACTGAAATGACAATCTACAACACAACAAAATCTTGTCTTTTTAAAAACAAGCATTTATTATTTTGATGTACTAAAACGAAAAAAATAAGTACAGATTTTTCATTGTGGCAATGCTAAATGCTATTTATAAGGGGAGGTAGGTCGCGTGGGTGGATCCTAATAAAAGTAGTATCAAAGTTATCATTGAAACAGATATATTATGTTAAATTTATTGCCTTAAAAGCTTGTAGCGCGCGAAAAGTTCATACAGGCATTAATTTTGTTTGGCAGAAATTGTAAGTAGATACCTAAGTATGTATTTTTTCTTTTCTATTCACGCGAAAATACCATCCGCGGATATATTGTATATACAAAAGTTTCACTTTTTAGGAGTAGGTATCATCGCAGGTCTAGTGGAAAGGGACAGACTATTCTTTTATTCGTAAACAATATTTAAAAATATATTTTTTATATAAGTTTTTATATAAGTTGTTGGTTCTAAAGGTCACCATACAAAGAATAATATGAAGCAATATCACTGGCGGCTGGTGCCTTATGTACCAAGAAGGGCGCAAAAAATTAGATGCAAATCATTAAAAACTTCACAAATAAGCTCTACTTATACTTAGATGTAGCAAGATCAGTCTTTCCTAAAAGCTGACAAGATTATTTCGATGATTGGCACTGTTTTTGTGTTAGTGTATTTTCATAGAAAGGTGCTTTAAATCATTCACCCCATTTTTTGTCCAGTTATGATCACCTCCAAAAAGCAGACATACAAAAGAGAAAAACGAATTCTTCCTCGCAACCACAAATCCAAACAGTTTTGCTGTAAATATTTCTATCAAACTTACGCTTAAAAAAATTTTTGTTTTTGTATTGTGACTATATTCAATTCTGGAGTTGGACGGCCCCCATGTTTTATTTCAAATTTTTCATTTAAACTCAAACGGCTAAATATAAGGTTTTTGATTTCAGTCACTGTTATCACGGATACTTCTCCAGTCTAATGTATAATAAAACTAATAAAAAGTTGTGTAACAAACTATAGATTTCTAAAAAAAAAAAACGCGAAACACAGGAACAAAACGGAACGAAAAAAAAACAGCACTCGGACGTTGGCGGACTACGCGGAGCCCAAAGCGTGTCGTGTTGTAAATTTTACATACTACCGCATGGCCGTTCACTGCTTCTTGGCGGTTGCCATGGAGACCGCAGTAGGCTTTAGGACAGATCTTGCGGCGGAGTATCTGGAGCCCATTTCAGCGTTTTACCGTTGAGTGATGAAAATTAGTAAGCGGCGCCGGGCGTTGGCACCATGCTTTAAAACGTGACTCGTCTGGGGCTTGATTTCCGGTATTTTTTAAAATATATTTCTTAAATCTAGGTTATTTTGGAGAAATGATATTGTTATAATAATTTTATTTCTTAGTATTTTTGAATTAGCCAGGGAGGGCGACCCCCCCCCCCCCCCCGCACCAGCCGCCACTGAACAATATATATTGTAAAAAAATTACTAATCGTAAAGATATCATTAATAAATGACCTAAATGTAGGTACTAAATTATGTCCACTATATTTAGGACATGTGTTTTCACAATTAGTACGCTTCTTGAGATTACTGCTTGATATTATTGTTTGTATATTAATTTTTAAAATCCGCAAAGGCTTATATCAAAAGAAATTGCATTTTTTAATATTGTTCAGCAGTAGGTATGTCTTCTTTCACAAGATCCCGACTTTAACCAATTCATCAGAATTTACAAATCAAATACAATCAATTATCTCCTTTTTACGCATATGGTTATTTTTTAAAACCATGAAAAGTTGCAATAGTTCAAAAAACTTTAGCAAAAAACACGTACGATGGATGTCTTTCTATTCCCTATGGCACAGTTACATATATCACCGCTTTTTTTTATCTTCTGACAGCCCACGAAGACCGAAGTCTAAGTACTATGTACCGTGGGTGTACTGGGGAATCGACTCACACATCCAGAGCAACAAGAACATAAGAAACATCCGTAGGGATTTCACAAGCCCTTTAAGAGGATGTGTGGGGTGGTACCACCTCGGTCGAGGAAGAATTCCTCTACCACCTTCCAACAACAATCACACAATATCCATGGTCGAAGCGGGATTCGAACCCGCGCCTCTCCGATGCAAAGCTGGCGCCGAACCAACTCGGCCACCGGAGACCCCTATCGTTGGGTTAAAGTTAACACTAAATAATTGTTTTGATCAAAATGTTAAAGAATATTGAAAAATATGCCTAAAAGTACTAAGATTCTCTTCTAAATTTCTTAAAAATCTGTTCCGAGAAAGCTATGAAAATAATAATTTTAAATTAAGGAATTAAACGGTAACTGTATATTCCTCTCAATAAAAACAATAATGACAAATTGATAAAGATAGGTAACTTTCACTTGGGTAATCAAACTGCAGTAACTGCACAGTGAGAATGAGAACATTAATTATTATAAAATATAGACACTACAATCTTAATTTATATCAGTAGATCAATATAAATTTTAGTCTAAAAGTTGTCAATTTTGGTTTTTACGTATATTCTTACGAAACATAAAACACTAACTTCTTAATACTAAATCTTAAAAATGTTTTAACTGTATTAGACTTTATCAACATCATAAATAATTCTTAGGGACGGGATGTCTGGAATAACTGTAAGCTTATATTTTTATTTTCTATAGGAAAATCAATACAGTTTTGCGAGTAGCAGTTAAAAGGCTAAAACGTATTCTCAAAAGAGAATGAGAGTAACAAATATGATCTCTTATAACTTTATTTGATGGAAAAATGCAAATCAATCGATTACAGTTAGAAATGAAAGAGATCATACGACCTTTAATACAAAAGAACCCGGCAAATGGAACTCGTACAATTACGAAACGCAGCGTTTAAGGTGCGTAAAGAAAAAGCAACGTGATAAATAAAATTTTAGCTCTCTGATTCTATAGCACTTAAATAAGCTCAAACCGGTGTTGGGTCGGAGACTCGATTTTCATGAATTTCTTTTCGGTGAGAGATGAGTCTTTAAAGTCCTTTCACCCAATATCCATTCACCAATTATTTTTCTCGTTCAAATATGATGGTCGGAAAATGTAATTATCATACAAATTTTAAGCAAAAGCGTTAAAACCGATTTCGAAAAAATCGAAATTTTCATTTTATTTTTCAGCAAGATATAATTTTGGAAAAAACTAATAATGACATATTATTAGGTTAACGTACTATTAACTTACAAAATTTAAGAAAAATCGTTGGAGCCATTTTTGAAAAATTTTATATCAGTAAACTACCCCTGTTTGGGGTGGTACAGGCAAAAAATTTTAGAAAAAAGGTCGTGGTATTTGTAGGATGGCCCTAGATCTCGAATTTAAACGAGATCGCCTAATTGATTTCGGCGGTGTGCTAAGAGACGGACATTCATACATACATACATATATACAAACACAGGCGTTTCTTCCAAAGCCTCTTTGTCGGTATCTGGGATAGAAAGTTTTACACAGCAATTGGTCCTACTAGCATAATTTTCTACGTTTGAAGCTCAGTTGCGTTTCCTTTTAACAAACATTCATTATCCACTTTACTGTAAAAACAACTAAGACCTAGAAACAATTATTAAAAGGCCTCTATCGCAAGGACTCTTAAAAATAAATTGTGCTAATAAAAATATTCTATATATATGTTAAATTTAGGTAAATTTTAAACCTAGTAGTTTACGAAGTGATATTATGTGCATCTGGAACGCATTTACTAATAGTAATTATTATACTGGACAATCCTCGACGTCTGTATTTTGTCCACGATATAAAGTATATTCTTTATAGGTTTTGGGAAACTGAATAAGAAAATGGATAAAAATTCAACGATTAGCTCGATGTTTTAAGCTAGTTCAATTTATTATCTTTAAAAGCAATATTAAAGGGTTTGTTTCTGCAGCAGTTTCAAATCAATCAGAGCCAATGAGATTGCCCGGTTTCGATCCGCAAACTGTTTACCTTCAAGATGATTGGCTCTGACCGAGCTGCTGTAGAAACAAACCTAATATATCTTTATTATCTTAATTGGACTATTCTCTTTCTGTATGATTTGAAAAAATTCAAACAAGAATCTAACAACAACTGGCAAGCTGGGTATTCTACCCTGGTGGTGTTGTTCGGAATTATTTCAATAAAAACAATAAGCTTGTGTAAAAATCTGTTATCTACTACTTTAGAAAGTAAATACTGTCCCATAGCAGCTCTATTTATTTTTGAATTACAGACCACGGGTATTTAGTATACGTTAAGTAAAAATTCGCTTTTTTCTGCGATCGTCCTGCACAAACTGACATCTTTCTGGCGTGTTTTGACGCCACAAAAGTAATTATTCCAGGATTGTTAACCGTTGCTAAACAATGATACATATAGCAGTACCAGAATTCCCTAGGCCGGGAATAAAATATTTCCGTATTAATATTATTTCAGTTCTTAATTTTATGTTATTATTTATTCTATTTCTTTTTCGATGGCAGAAAAAATAGTATATGCACCTCGTAGGAAAAACATATTCTCGGCCTTGGACGCTTGCTGGACTCGGCTGCGCCGTGTCCACCAATTTGCATGAATATGTTATTTTTCCTACTAGATACATAATATACTATTATTTTGCCTTTTTCTAGCGGTACATTGGTATGCAACTGGCTATTTAGAAATAAATAGAACTTTGCTATTACACTATGTCTACTTTTTAAAATATCAGAAAATTCTGACATAATATTAATGCTTTTACTGAAATAATGTTAAAGAACTTAAACAATATTTTGGTCCTAAAGGATTATAAAACTGTCCTTATAAATGCCTACTACATGAATTATCTGACAGTTAACTGGGACCGCAGAAAGAGGGCCTTACGATTAACCTCAGAGAATGACATTTAAGTTTATATGCAAAACATGTAGCCTAGAACGAAACTATCAAACGTAGACGAGAAATGGCCAGACCAGAACTCCTGCAGGTAATATTGATTGCCTAAAATATTGCAGGAAAATAACTTTACCGAATTAAAAAATATTTGAATTTATAAAATTACGGCGTAGGAACACGTCTCAGTACTTACTATATACCACTATTGTAAATTGTAATATTAAAACTATTTAGAATCATAAAATTATAATAGTACGTAGATAAAATAGAGATAACTAAACTTTATTGTTAAGCTTAAAAAGCTATTAAAAACGTTTTCATACGCCAAACACCTTTTCTAAGCACATACTATTTAGTCTTTTTTGAAAAAATCTTAAAATGTGTTGTAACTCGTTTGTTATTATTATTAAAAACAGTTTATCTATGTATATCGCATCAGCAAGAAAAAATAACTCAAAACTGCTATTCTCCACCCTACCTAACATTATTGGCTACAGATGATTGGTCTTCTCGACATCAAAGACTGGACATCAATTTAATAAGAGTAATTTTCAATAAATATAAAAAAATTATTAACTTTAACCAATAAAAAGCACAAAAAAAACCAACTTAATCATAATCAAAAATACATTTTTTAAGATAAAAATACTAACTTGCGTACCTACTCAGTAGCATAGTTAACTTGCGGTATTTTTTATATTTATAGATCGACTTATTCACAACAATTTTGGCCGACATTCAGTAAATTTTACACTAAATTTATAGATTGTATCATATAAACATCCTGCTTGAACTAGCATTCGCAATATGTTAAAAAAATTTACTCATCCTACTTAATAATAACTTGAACTAAAGTTATTATATCCAAACAATTTTTTTTTGTAGTGCGACACTGTATAACTTTTGTCCTTAAGAGGTCCTAAACGTAGCGGAAGCCTAACATATTTTTTTGGCAAGAAAACTCTTTGTGGGGCTCTTTAGTTTGCCTACTACTATTTTCAATTATAATAACTTAAATATCTGTATTTTGCGAGACAAAACTAATCAAATATTTCAAAAAGAACCTAATCCTAATTTTATCGGTCCACAGTATTCCCAAATTGATTCAATTACCATATGAGTGCATGTTTGTACAAGAACATCTGTTCTATAAAACTATTTTTAGTTCTCCCAAAGTGAGCCACAATCCAATCTATTTAGAAAAATAAATAAATCCTTAATGTGTGGGTTTCATCGTTTCTACTTATTTGTTTGGCATTATCGGTGAAAACTGGGTCAAAATATATGTATTATGCCTGTACATATACGACTGTACATATGCGATTGGTATTTATACAATATTTTGAATAGTAGTTTCACATTTATTAAATAGATAAAAATATTCTAAAATTTATGAAGCAACTGGAGATCAGCTTAGGAAAATTGAGCCAAACCTGATTTAACAAAATGTGCTGGTTAACGAGATATTGTTGAATGGGAAAGTTGACTGTTTTGAAGATAACAAACAAGAATCTGTAAATATTTTTATTATTTGAGTAATTAGTGACAGAATATCCCGTTAAGAATTATATGGCTATGAAATGGGTAAAGCATCGTACGTACATCAAAACATCGTTTCCTCATTGTTTCTTATATTATTATAAGTCTATAAGTTAGTATATTTATTAGTGTGTCTATAACCAGTGGATTTGTTATTTATTAGGCTGAGAACTGAGACATTTTTGTAATTGTATTAGGCCTTTTTAGAAGAAAACTATAATGAAATGTCTAATATCAGACAACAGAAGAACAGAAGAAAACAGATATATTGGCAAGAGAATGAAGACTCGACGAATTCTGATATAGAGTATTGTAAAAAAAACGGTCGCAAGTGCAAAATGAAGATTCGTAAAGCGCAATCAGATAGAAAAAGAAAACAGAAGCAGGGAAAGATATAGAAATAAGAACCGCTTTCTATAGAAGTCCTGCTTGAGACGGATGTCTAACCTGGATTACTGGTAAGGAAAAAGATGGCAATAAGTAATATGGCGTTACAGAATAACGATGGAGGTAAACGGGACACATTAAGTTATTTATGAGTAGATACTAAATTTAATTTAAGAGAAGAAAACTATACAGGGTGTCCGACAAGTCTTAGTATGGGCAGATATCTTTGCCATTAGTAAAGATAGAGACACCAAATTTCAGGGGTATCCTATTGGTTAATAAATCTACTTTTCATGTAATTTAACACTAGGGAGTTGATGTCAAAAATTTTAAATGCATTCCTATGCCGTGGGGTATCGCATTTTAAAGGTCTTCAAAACAGCAACATTTTAACGTAAACCCGAGGTTCGTATCTTCGTTTCTAAATTCGTTTTTAAATGGCAAGCCTTTAAAAATAAAAAATTCTGAAAAAAAGTGAAAATTTAAATACTAAATTTCTCTTATTACTTTAAAGTTGTTCACAATGACCACCATGAACTTCTTGGCAGTAATAAAGTCGAATTTGGAACTCAGTTTCGCTCATTTTCGAGAAGTAACACCTGCCATTCTCAAAAATGTGGGAAGCGAGTTCCAAAATCGACTTTATTACTGACTACTGTCAAGAAGTTCATGGTGGTCATTTTGAATAATAAGCGTAATAATGAAGTAATAAGAGAAATGAAGGTATTCAAATTTTTGCATTTCTTCCCGATTTTTAATTTTTAAAGGCTTGCTATTAAGATATGGACCTCGGGTTTGCGTTAATATGTTTCCTTTTTAAAAACCTTTAAAATGAGCCCTTAAAAGTTTTGTCCTCAACTCCCTAGCGTCACCCCTCAAGGGGGTTGAAAAAGTTAAATTACATGAATAAGTATATTTATTAACCAATAGGATACCCCTAAAATTTGGCGCCTCTATCTTTATTAATAGCAATGATAATTGCCCATACTATGACTTTTCGAACATCCTGTATGAAACATAATACGAAGACACAATGGTAGAATATACCTTAAGACATGCAGGCCACAGTTGAAGCTCAGTCGGCGATCGGTGTGAAACCAACCTTAGAAGATTGTCAACTGCAACGAATGAGGAATGAGGCCTTTTATTGCTTCTTTAAACCAAAAACACTGGAAATACTTTAGATTATGTAGTGTCAGCGGGGTTGTCACATGTAAATGTTGGAAAAAGCGGATCTTTGTGATGACGCCTTATTACATGAAAACATGTTGGTTGAATTGTGCCCACTTTGGCAATGCTGCCATGTAATACAACTGAATCCTTGCAGCAACTGTGAGGTTTTGTTAGCGACAGATGTCAATAAATGTATCTGTTCTCCTAAGGGACATACTTTCTTTAATTGTTGGCCTCCCTTATCTGCAAAGGCTATCTCTACCTTATTTTTACCCATTCAAAAATGACGGTTGACCTTTATCTTTGTAATGGTTAAGATATTATTTACTTTTACATTTTTGGTTATAGTCCGCTTTTGTGAGATTACACCGAAAAATAAAAATACTGTAACTTTACCCATACAATAGAAATAACAACAAAACAGAATTTTTTTTACCGTCTGAATATCACGAGATCACGGCCACAACAGCAGAATTTTTGTCATTCTTAATCCCATTTATTACACGGGTTCAAAAAACAACATACATATAAAAAAGCAATATGCCAGTTTTAAACAGCAATTAAACAATTACGAGAGTCTATTTAAGCACTCGTCTATTTAAATCGCACGATAATAATACCAAAGTGCCATTAGCGGATATATTAGTCATCGCAAAGAGTTAACACACTTAGCAACCTTTAGCCGCGTGTGTATATATTTATGTTTGCTGCGTGCCGCAAGGAATTGTAAAACAAAACATAAACGAGGTTTAATGTCTGTAAAATGCACCTCGGTTTAGCACTAATCGTAATACAGGAAGTAAGTCATTCTCAAAGGATTTTATCTTCATTTTTTAGTCATTATGAACAATACCGGTATACCTTAACATTGTTGCATATACTTTTGATAAAACTGTTTTACTTAGTCAAGTCGAGCGTAGGAACTGATTTTAGAAAAAATGTAATACATTTTTATATACTCGATCTAAACCAGAAATTCAACGTAATATTCGTTGCGGGTGTAGCACTGCTGCATATGAAGATTCACAGTATACGCCAGACACATTGTTTCTTTGAACCCATTTGAAATGGATAAAAAGGAAGATTTTGTTTTTTATAGGTACAAAAAACTAGAAAAAGTATTTTGTTAATAGGTGGCAAGCCATTTGCGCATTCTTCTGAAAATCTAGGGAAACATTTTCGATTGCATGTGCTTCTCAACAAAGTTTCCACATAATATTTCCAAGTACTAGGCTTAAAATTTTTCAAGATAATCCGGTAAACAAATTTTAATTTCCTGCTATTTTGAACATTTTTGATTTGGAAGAAGCCACGTGACTTTAAGCCTTCTGGATGTCTGAAGTAACTGGAGATGCAATTTTAAAGGATCGAATAGAAGAAAGGAAGCATCAACGTCTGCGGTCAAAAGGTTGTAAGACAGACGTTCTAGATATGAAGGACTGGAAAAAATGGGCTATTCATAGCTTGAACATGTAACTAAATAATAAGGGAGAATTATAAAGGGATATTTACAAGACAGACGTATTGAGATCACCCACAGTTGATGGTGGATGAGGAAAGGGCGTTTTCTTGTATGAACTGAGACACTAAAGAGTCGAATAAGCTCTTTTTTGAATAGAAATAAAAAATGTTAAGTATCGCTAAGTTAGTTAGGTTTTTTAAACATATTTTATAATTTATTTATTCAGGGATTTAAGTGCCCAATCCCGGGATTTTTCGGGACGGAATTTTTAACAGGATCCCGGGATGCAAGCCCTAATATACATAGAAATACATCTTTGGAAAAATAAAGTCTTAATGCCAAACTTAAAATAAATCCATTATGTTTCCTTGTTCGTCCCAATAACAGTCGCGAAAGTTGTGAAATATCGGTTTTGTGAATCATTTATTTACAAGCCACCCATACGCCTACCGTTAAAAAGTAATTTCAGAATAATTATCACAGTATGTTACCATATAAAAGGCCAACTAATTTGAATAATATAGGATTTGGATAAAAGGATTTTTAATGGCTATCTACAGTGACCTTAATAATGTTTGCAATATATAATGTCCTGTTTTTAGCAAATGTCAATTCAATTTTGTGTATGAAGTAAAACTATTTGGGATAATGACAAATTTTAATTAGGTCTATTTAATTACTACGGGTTAAAGGAGGAAGCAAAAATGAAAATGTAATCTCATATTTCCAGGGCTGGCTTGAGGAGCAATGAAAAATTGCCCGTCCTTATAGCATCATATAATAATATATCCTCCAGAGTTAATTAGACATCAAAAATAACGGGTTAGGTTTGCTGATTATGGGCGAGATCTCAAGAACCACCTAAAAAACGAATAGTGTAAGTTCTGCTATAAAGCGGACAAAAACCTCAATCCATATATCGGATGGATGCGTTTGGGGGATTTACGAAAAACTGCTTTGGTGTTCGCGATTAATGTATCTACATTCGGATAATCACCGATAATGTATCTAAATTCGGATAACACTTGCGAATCATTTCTGCTGTAAGATCTAAGGCAGGCAGTATACAAGTAATATTTAGTAAAGCGATTAGCTAAAAGGAAATTCCCTGACATTTCCCTGACACTTCTACAGAAATTCCCTGACTAGATGACTTTCTTCCGAGCTTTCTTCGTTAAAATATTTGATTAAAATAGCCATGTGACAATTTTGGCTTATCTTATTTAGTGCTTCATCAAAACATACAACATAATAATTGTCACACTTTACTACAGTTTTTTCAAGAAAGTTTTTAAAATATGGTGCGAGCCTATAAGAAATAGAGTATGCAGCTTTTAAAGAACTGAGTGACATTTTCTTGGCAATAATAATGTCGGAGAACATTTTCATTATGGCTACATTATTGTCCATTGAATTAACAGATTTGTGATTGTACCTATATACCATATATTTAAAGCACCATCTTATTTCGGCATCGTTCTGATAATAACAAATTCGATTGGTCACAAGGAAGGTATAAAATATCCACTACACGATGCATGTTGTATTTTATTTTTTATTTAATACACTTATAGCGTAACAAGCTATCTTTCTCTGAGAATGCGAAACTATGGATGGCTGAGAGGTTATAAGACATATACGAGGCGGTACCGCAAAATACCGAACCTACTAATTTCTTGAAAAGACATACATAATAGTTTTTAAAAATAAAATTAACGGAAGTTGCCATTTTCCCTAACTTTAAGAATAATATCTTTATTTCTACTATTACTAAAATTTTCCCAGTTTTTCCTGACGCTGGGAACCCTAAATTGTAGTTAATAACAGATGCTGAATTGCTTCGCTAATACATTTTTCTAATCTTTTACTGTCTAATAAATACGCAGGTGACGGTTAGAGCGGATCCAGTGCACGTACTATAACGCTGGCCACAGAATGCTTTTTAGAATTTGTTGTCTCGTCTACGGCTAACCACGGTTTTGTATTATGTAGTTGGGATGTAATATTACTTTCAAGTCGTTCGCGCACAGCCGGTAAATGTTTTTGCAACATACTTCGGCTGGGCAATTTTCATTTAGGATTATATTTCTTCCAAACTGACGAAATGGTTCTTTATTTAAAATAAATAACGGCACATTACACGAACACAGCATAAGTAAAACAAAAAGAAATTGCGTATAAAGGCATTGGCCCCTTTTTTAAAGTGACTTGTTGCACTGTTTACGTGCCTTATACCTACATAAAGATTTCTTGAAGGCCAATAAGCTTCGCTGACAAACCACAAATAGCTACCCATTATATTTTAAATCGGGAAATTTCCGTATAAACCTTGTAACACAGTGCGCAAACAGTCGCGTGTTACTGCACACTTTCGGCATATTACGAACTACCAAATTCACAGCGACGCGATACACACGATGGCAAAGCTAAACTGACTTGCTGCTGCCGCCAAGTTCCCCGCGATATAATACCACTGGAGCGTTGCTCAGGGTGGGCAGCTTTATACAGAAATTAAATAAGGTTATGCTTTCCTTTATAGCTTTCTGAAAAATGTAAGTTTTTATGGTTTTATATTTTTATCGTGTGTTATAGAATCTAGATCCCTTCCAGGTTGGCGAATCTGCAGTATAACAATAAAAATTGCATGAATATAAAAACCAGGTAGACAACTTGCAGGGAAAAGATTGGAATAGCAAGTCTTGCTGCAATACGTCTTGCACCAACTTGCTCACATATAAAAAGGGTACAATTCAGTAATTACAATATACATAAGTAGGAATGTGAAGAAAATTAGATGTCACTAAACCCAGATGCAGCGAGTTGCTT
The DNA here is from genome assembly GCA_963971165.1 of Philopedon plagiatum. Lineage (NCBI taxonomy): Eukaryota > Metazoa > Arthropoda > Insecta > Coleoptera > Curculionidae > Philopedon > Philopedon plagiatum. Next base: position 35,680,810 of record OZ020191.1, on the reverse strand, counting down.
CGTTTATATTTAATGCAAACGGATAAATTCATCATGTTATTAAAATTAATAAAAATTAAAATATGGATATCTATCTATATTAGTCACGGCAAAGTTTACCGACTTGTTACGGTTCTAATAACCATAAATTGCAGAAGTGTTAATAAACATAATAAACTGTTGTACATCATTTACTTTATTACCAAGAACATCTTTATTTTTGTCAATATTATCATTGCACTTTTCACTTCTGTTTATCAATTAATGCTTGTTTATTTTATTAGATTTATCATGTTATCAGTTGAGATACAGGCATCTATGTGAGTTTATTAATGAAATGGAACTAATTTAACTGACGCATATTCATACCTAATTACCTTAAAAGGAACGAAATATTTTAATAAGGTATGATAGTTATTGCAACAATTTAACAAAAACTACTGACGTGTTATTCAGACTAATCCATTAGTGCAGAACATAAATTTAGACTAAGCCGATGTTTCTTTTATTTCTTCTTCTACTACCTTATCCACTCCGGATGTTGGCGATCATCACGGTTATCCGTATTTTGTTGTTGCGGCTGTAGTGTTAATGTTATTATTACTTTATAAAAGAACTACTAAATTAAAGAAATAATTTCTTTAATTCTGTCAGAATATTATTTCCTTTATTGCCAACTACTGTTACAACAATTAAACTGGTTACTCATACATTAATACAATGCAACAAGAATGTTGGTGGATATTACAGCAGCGCAGCGCTACGAAATAACTCAGTGCAGTTGACTCCAAACCATGTGCGTAGGGTTGTATACCAGACGATTTTTTTCTACTAGCCCTCTATTTCCTTCGGTCTTTCCCTGGATAATGTCCTGTAGTGGACAATATTTTTGCGTAGGAAAATATCCCTCGGTATATCCACATCTTAAATGCCTGGATTTTCCTTTCCGATGGTTTCGTCATTGTCCAGCTTTCGACACCGTACATGAGAGTGGGGTAAACACAGTTATGCAGGTACTATTCTTTCTTGGATTTAGAATCGTTGCACCTTTTTGCAATTTCCTTTTTACTAACAATGAAACTGTAAATGTTCTTTAGTCATCTCTACCGTTACTAAACCTATGCTCTTTAAAAACTATTTCTCGTACTTAGCGATTACTCGTCACAGCCGACATTTAGAATTTCTTTTTACTGTTAGTTGTCTACCAGTCTGTATATCCGTACATAACATAATCATACATGGAGTTCAAATAATCTTTAGATTTCACAAATTTCGATATGGTTTTTTCTTTTTGTCTATCAAAGTAAAACATATTGTCGTTTATCCTAGAACGCGTGCCAAAAAATCAGGAAAAAGAGGAAAATGAAGTTGGTAACATGTTTTCAAAAAAAGGGAAAAGAAACTTAAATGAAGCTGAACCCTAGTGGGGAGAGGCATCATTACTACAAATAATATCAGGTGAATCTCACAGGTTTCTATCGATAGTTGTGTTTATTCTTTAAGACATCCAATAGAAATACAACTTACATTTCGTCAATTAAATAGAAAGAATTCCCCACTGGGCGTTGCCGCCCGAAAAGGTAAGTTGGATAGAAAATAGAGGGATACATATCATGAATTAAACGTTAAGCTAATTTAGATGGAAGATCTGAGAAAAGGTCCCTCATATGTAATGAGTATGTGGAGAACAAGAGAACCCCATATACCTCTATGCCATGCTATGCTCAGCGTTTATTGCAAAAAAGTTAGCTTTTTATCAGCTGGCTCCTAAACTTTGTCAGAGATATCAGAATGGATGAAGTAATGACAACAATCAAAGCAGAACACATACATATATGTTATAGGCGCGTTTTCACGCAACACATTATGACTTTTATGGTCGTGATAGGGTGACTTCTTCTCCAGTCTCATGAAATTTAACCACAGATTACTCATACTCCTGTCGTAGTGGTTGGCGTTAAACACTGCACGTAAGTGATTTATAAATAAATATCACTTATTTACAAATCTAAAATTTCATGACATTAGATAATGTCCAGATACTAAATCCCATGATCATTGGACTTGTTTTATCAAAAAAATGTCATGATATTGAGCGTTATGGCAACAAAACTTTCGTTTTGTGCTTCTTTCAATAGGAAAGGATCTATAAAGAAATGTAATGAGTTCAGACCTGCTACCCTAATAGGATAGATGGACGAAGTTACATTTTGCTTTACACGTTTAAGGGAAGCCACCTGACTTTGGGAAATTTTTTTTTATAAAAACTGTCGCCTATGTTCTTTTAGTGTTAAATTCTAATTAATTACGGTCACCCTAGTTTTTGGTTTTACCGAAGATTTTGACTAATAATTTTAATTAGAATGTCCAGCCGCTAATTGTAAATCGTTTCTTTCTAATATTCAGGGATTAACAATTATTTTTACGGACTTGTTCTACAACTATAAACAAATCACCACGAAAGCTTAGAAAGGTAATTATTCGATTCTCAAATTACAAGAAAAACCCAAGCAAAAAATAGTAATTACACGAGACTAATTCTGAAAGACCTAATATGGATGCTTTTTGTACCATAACGTACCGATATGACTGCAAAAACTGCACTTAACATACCGTAATTAGGATAACTGTTCTCTAATTGGTTAATAATAAATTAAATCAAAATAATTAATGTTATTTGCTATTACCTAGGATCCCAACTACTGCAAAAATGAAACCATTGCCAATTTTTATTATTTCTTTAAGCGCAGCAACATTTTACAGGAATCTCGCCCAGTTCGAACATCCCTTTCTGGTTTATATGACTTAAATTTCAGATTTAGATCATGATTTTATGTATTGTGCCTTGATTAAGAGACATTGTAGAATTCGTTTCACGACCTCAGTATGTAAATAAATTACCAATCAAAATCTACGCATAGCTATAGTAAAATTATTACACATAACAAAAATCTGTCTTCGACATTATAACTAGTAATGTAATATTATAATATATTGTAAATATGTATTGTGATTATTGGTGACATGTAACTTATGCTTAATGAATACAGAGATTTTAAGTACATATGTACATAATACTTAAGGTCAAACAAGTTCAAAAAATTCTTCTATCCCTCGACACCAAAAAGTCCTTCGGTCTTGGATGGCATACCAGCAACTGTTCCAAAAAAATGCGCTCCAGAACTTGCACCCATCTTAAGTCGTCTTTTCCAGATCTCCTAGGGCAAGGGTGTCTTCCCAAACAGCTGGAAGACTGCTCGTGTGCAGCCTGTCCCGAAGAGAGGTTCCAAGTCCCTTCCATCCATCTACAGACCTATCTCTCTTCTCTCTGTTATCAGCAAAGTTATCGATAAAGTGATGAACTTTCAAATTCTAAAATATCCATAAAAACACAAAATCATCCATGACAGACAGTACGGATATCGTCCTCAAAGATCCACAGCTGATCACCTTACCTTTGTCACACATAACTGGAACAAATCTCTCAAATTCCATGGCGAATCCCAGATTGTTACTATTGATATTTCCAAGGCCTTTGACCCAGTCGTTACGGTCACGGTCTTCCTAGCAAACTATGTACCTGGATCGGCAGTATTCTCTCTAACAGGCGCATATCTGTCGTGGTGGACGGTTACTCATCTAACTTTCATCCTATCAATGGTGGCGTACCCCAAGGTTCAGTCCTGGCACCAACCCTGTTTCTCCTTCACATTAATGACCTGCTCTCTTCAACTACCAACCCCATCCACAGTATGCTGATAGTACTCTTCACTCTAACAATTATTTTTCCAGATAAGTCTCGAATCAAAGACTGGATAATAGACGCAGATCTATGCACCTGTCCCTTTCCCAAGATCTTCAATTAATCTGGGGTGCCAGGAGGAACCATTTTTCGGCTCATTAAACTTTTATTAACGATGCTACGTAAAATTGTTTAACAAAAGTTGAAGACAATTCAATTTTCTACAGAAATGCTTTATATCAAATGGGGAGGGTTGTAATCCCGAAAACTAAGATTTACACTCACCAATGATCCCTTTATACGTCCCGAAAAAAAATTGCTGCCTACCCAAAATGTTTAATAAGCCCCTTTTGCTGACCATTTAATCGGAGTAAATGTTTTTGTTGGGAAACTACCGAAACGGAAACGGATATTAAAAAATTATACCTAAAACAAAAGCCAAAGAGGAAACAGAAGCGGAAGTTAAGATGAGATTTTTTAAATTCTCTCATTTCTATTTGTGATTCTTGCTTTAATTATTCTTTTCCTTGTTTTAATAGATATATTAGCGAACATTAAGCCATTAAGCATCAAGCCATTATGCAAAAACAAAGGATCCATAGAAGATTTAAATAATTATAGGCCAATAAGTCTCCTTCCGAGCTTCTCCAAAATATCTGAAATGATCATGTGTTCTAGGCTTTCGGAATTTATTAATAAGTGGGCACTTTTTTCAAGAACATGGTTACTTGGGGCGCAGGTCAACCACGACAGCCATATTTCAGTTCACAACAGTGATTCTGCAACATTTGGAAAACTTAGCACTAGGATTTTTTTGGATCTAAGTAAAGCATATGACTGTGTAAATCATGACATTAACCCATAAATTGAATAAGTACGGTATTAAGAGGAAATGCGCTGGCGTGGATACAGGCCTATCTCTCAAACAGACCTCAAAGAGTGGTGTTAGATAAAGTAAAATCCAGTATTAAAATAAGCAGAATAGGTATACAAAGTTGACGATACAAAGTTGGTCCCGAGTAATACTGTTGAACAAACCTCATTAAATTTTGAGTATGCAGAAGACCAGTGACTGGTTTATTCAGAACAAGATGGTAATAAATAAAAGCAAAACGAATTTAATCCTTTTTAGAACAAAACTCAATCCATTACCAAGACTTGAACAATTAAGTTTAATAATAGTTTTATAATAAATAGTTATAAATTAGAACAGAAAATAAAGTTCTTAGGTCTTGTGATAGATGAGTTTTTGTCATGGGACCAGCACGTTGATAATTTGTGTTTAAAACTATGCAGAATTGGCTTTGGTATCAGTGTCGTGTCTCGTTATGTAAATATAAATACCTCGAAAATATTTTACTGTGCTAACTTTGAATCCGTTCTCCGATATGAAACAATTTTTTGAGGCGGATGTACAGAAATACAAAGAGGTTTTGTAGTCCAGAAAATAATTGGTCGAGCAATCCAAAAACTTGACTTTATGGGCTCATGTAGAGGTAGATTTAAGGAAATAGAAATAGATATTAAATAAATTACTTTGTATATTTTTGAATGTGTAATATTTATTTTTAAAAACAGAGCCAGATTTGTGGCTGCAAACGTACATGGTTATAATAGTAGAAACTATAACATTTTAAATCCAACACATCGTTTGTCAGACTAAAAAGAGTCCATATTCATGTGTGCAAAACTCTTTAATAAATTACCTTGTGCGATAAAAAATATTTCTAATGTAAAAACTCTTAAGAGAGAATTAAAACAGTTGTTGATTGGTATTAAACCATAAAGTGCTGCCGACTTTTTAGAGCATAGTTTCTAAGGCTTTTCTTGTGGACGTAATTTCATTTTATTTTGTAATGGATAATTTGAAATAAAGAAGTATATTATTATTAAAAGAATTTTGCAGCTCATTATTGTTGAATATTATGCCAAAATTATTTTTCTAGCGACCCATGATAGCTAAGAAAAATTCTTGGAACATCTTTGACTGTTAAACTGACCGTCAGTGTTCGAAACCACGTATAGACATTTTATTGTTACCATTATTTTAAAAATTAACCATAGTTACGAAGAACGTGTCAAGTGTGACACAGAGAAAAGTTTGTCATATTTTTCATGTAAAATTAAACCCATTTTAAGTGTAGAAGCAATTAAAATACAGTCCAAAGAAAAATCGAAGTTTGCTTCAAATATTTACAGTCAGTGTATTATCGAAAAGTTCTTTAAATAAACTAGCCTTTTTCTGAATGAAGGTTTTTTTTTCAAAAGATAAATGATGTTTAGAAACGTAAATTCTTGTTCGTGGATTTATTTTCAGAAATTGGTTCGGTTTGACTGGAAGCTAACAATATTTTGGATCGGAGCCAAAGTTCTACTTAGTTAAAGATTTTCCTGATTTTTAAACACGAATACGTATTGTTTCTCTTTTATGGTATTATTCTAAGTCTGAGATAAAGGGATACAATCCTTTTATGGTTCAAATTCTAATTTAGGAAATTACGGTATAATGTGTAAGATTGATAATCCAATTGAAAAACAGATAAATAATTTATGGCCAGGCAATATTTTGGACAAACTTAATAAAGAATAATGCTTTAAAAGTAATGTAGTAGTAATGATTTTCAAACTTTGTTAGCTGAAACCTTGGAATTCATAACAATGTTTTCTGAACGAAAAATAATTAGGAAGTTCCATTTTTTTCATTTTCTCTTAATAAATAGTCCTAAAAATGTAAAAACATAATATATGTATTTTTTGTTTTTAATTATCTGTAGAAATAAAAAAGGTATCGTCCTTCAAAGTCTGAGATGCTACTCTCACGTTGGCTGAGGCTCGATGAAGTCAACATACAGAGCCGTCAACAGCGGAATAGGCGCCCGTTTAATCTTTAGTGTTATTCTTACCGGACAGGATCGAATGCATTAATGCAAACACGCGAAAGCAGCAGCGGGCAGCTACATAGCCCGGAGACCATGGGGCGACAGCTCTCTGTATTTTGACGTCACGGCCGAGAAAAGCCGCGCGCGAAGTTATTAAATAAGAAATTGAATAAGTTCGTCAATTTTGAAGATATCGAGATAATTTTTTTTTTGTTTGACAAGTTAATTGAAAGACTATTAAATGATGTTGAAGTTACTCGATATTTCCGACATAGGAAACTTCCTAATTAAGGAATCAACTTTAATGTTATAGTTTTTAATACACTAACCAAATTAAAAACTGATCAATATTAATCTAATTGAAATAAAATTTAAATTTGATAGACTTATGGACATCAGCACTTTAAATGAGAAAGAAAACCTTATAATTACAAGAAGTACCCCAAACCTCCATGGGAAAAATTGTTTAATAAGCTTTCATGCTTCAAGGAATAAAGGGATTTTTACTAAAAAGTTCTGTACAAGGTGTATAATGAAGATTGTAGTAGGTCATGCATATATGCAAGATAGTTGGTAAGAGTGACCACTTGCATTTTTGCCACGACAAATGAGACAAATTCTTCACTCATACGTCACTTTAGAGTCAAACATAGTGAAGAATACTCCGAAAATATTTATTCTGGAGTTCCTTTGGACCTGTTCTCTATCTGCTGTGCACCAATGACATTCCACAGAGCGAAGGAGTGATCTCGGCATCGTTTGCCGATGATACTGCTATTCTCGTCATTGGTCAAGACCAGGGCCCCCGCAAGGGTTATCAACGCCCGCGTGCCAAAAATATTTTGGCGCCCCTTACTCGGCAAAAAAATTGGGGGTGCCCAAATTTGTCCAGTTTTTGTTGGAATTTAGTGTAGAGTAGTTAAAAAAACTATCAGAAACCTTTCTTAAATGCCTTAAGATCAGTATCTCGTTAGTTTTAGATAACATATGTATTTTTTTAATTTTTAATTTTTTTCCTTTAGGCAATCGATTAAAACCTCATTTTATAAGGAAACTACAGAGATTTCAAAACCAAAACTTTATTTTTCTCTAAATTATTTATAAAGGCATAAATCAAACAATAAACAAATCACAAATAAAACATACCTTATTATTAGGATACAGAAATTAAATGGGCGTTTTTCTAGATTTGGCCGCTGCAAATTCTTTTATAATATTATCAAAATCTATTTTATCGAGTATCTCTTGCTCTATAGCTAAGATTGCCAAACCAGATAATCTTTCTTGTGACATGGTAGACCTCAAATAATTTTTAATTATTTTTAATTTTGAGAATGATCTCTCACCAGAAGCAACAGACACAGGTAAAGTGAGGAGGATTCTTAACGCAATACTAATATTTGGTAGAGATGAAGTTAGATTGTTTTCAAATATATATTGAAGAATTTCAAGGGGATTTGATACTTCAGGCAATGAAAACAATCTTAGGGCTTTTATCTCGTTAAATAAACCATTTCCTTCCACGTCAGCCTCCTGCTTTTCCTGATCAGTTAGCTTCTGTTGAAGAACATGACAGCATTTTAAAAGATCTTCGTCATTTAATTTAGAAATATCACAAATAAAACCAAAAACGTTTTCGTAATCAGATATCATATCGAACCTACTATTTAAAGAACTTAGTGTTTGATCAATTATTTTTAAAAAGAAATTTATTTTAAAAGCAGTTTTTGGATCTTGAGGTGTCTCATCCGTGTGCTCATAATCGAACAATTTCGGTTTATACCTTCGTCTTACATTATTTAATGGGGGAAAACATTGCTCTATCTCAAGAGCAGCCGCTAGTTTTCCAGCTTCAACAAGATTTTCCTCGAAAACATTATCATTTCTATAATTTTTAAAATGATCGACTAAATTCTTTAAATAGTTTTGGCACACTTTAATGTCAATCGCTACACTTTGCATCATTTTGCTTACAATATTAATCTGGAATAAAACATCATACCAAATTATTATACTACAAATAAATTTAAAAGATTGAATATTTAATAAAAGAGAATTTGCTTTATGTCTAGTTTCTATGTTATAAGTATCATTTTCTGCTATTTCTAGAAGGCTATCACATATTTGAATTAAATGAAACTTTAGCGGTTTCATAGCATCAATCCTACTTGACCATCTAGTATCACTTAGGGGTTTTAGATTTAACTGAGGGACATGCTTTTTCATAACATCCCATCTTTTTGTGGATGAAGAGAAAAATACATAAAGTTCTTGTACAATATTAAAAAAATTCACTGTTTCATTTGAAACCTTAGCAGCATCATTTACTGTTAAATTTAAGCTGTGTGCAGCACATGGTACAAAAAATGCCCTAGGATTAGCATCGAGTATGCGTTTTTGTAAACCAATATGTTTTCCGCGCATATTGGCCCCATTATCATACCCTTGACCTCTCATATCTTTAATATATAAATTTAAATTTTTCAAAAGTCCCATTACAAAATTACATAGCCCTTCCCCTGTAGAGTCGATTATTGAGTTGAATGCTATAAAACTCTCTTGTATTTGGACCTTTTTAGAACTGTCATTTAGAACGACATAACGCAAAACGAGGCTTATTTGCTCTGTATGGCTTGCATCCGGTGTACAATCTAAAATTATTGAATAATATTTGGAGCTTCGAACCATGTCCAAAATATTATTTTTTACTTTAGAAGCCATTAATTCAATAATTTCATTTTGTATCTGGTAGCCTAAGTAATGGGTCATTCTTAAAGAATTTGTTTGTGAGTTTTGCACTCGACTTATGTGCTCTCTCATCACAGGATCAAAAGATTAAATCATCTCGACAGTTTTGAGGAAGTTCCCATTATCATATTGGAAAAGTGTTTTAGATGAACCTTGGAAAGCTAGGCACTGTCTGGATAAAAATTTAACAACTGCAATAATTCTTTCTAGAACGTCATGCCAATACTTTTTTTCAGTTTCTAAAACCCGTAAGTGATGATCGTTTACAGTTGTAGATAATTTCAACATTTTTTTTTAAATTCATCCATTTATTCATGTGAACGTTATGTGCAATTGATGTTTCATGTCTTATAATGGCTAAGGATAAATGTTGCCAATCAGAAAAACCACTAGTATCAGAAAAACTAGTAGAAGTCTTGCTGAAAAGTTTACAACAAAAACAAAATACCGAATTTTTCGAAACTGAGTAAATTAGCCAAATTCTTTCCACTTCTTCTCCATTTCCTAGTTTTCTAACAAAGTACTTACTTGAAAATTTTCTTTTGTCTTTATTAGCAGGAAATTGATAATTACGTCCTATCAAGGGAGGACCACGATCAACCAATATTCTGACTTCATCATTGGTGATGCTTCTGGGCCATAAACCGGGATCTTCTGATGGAAGAATACTAGGAATAGTAATCTCAGTCTCCCCTTCAGTAGAAGCTTCATCGCTAGAACTGCTAGAAGTGTCACTTGTAGTCGTAGTTGTTAGGATGGCTGACTCTACAGAGGCTATATTTTCAATACGTGTTGATGTTGATGTCGATGGTTCACATGTTGCAGAAGATGGCGATGGCGCCGCTTTAGAAACTGTATTTTCTTCTACCTCTATCGTTTCAGTCTTGTAAACTTGACTTTTTTGCAAAAAATGTTTCATACTCCCAGCCATCTTTTCCCTTTCTTGGACTCTAACTTTTTTTTGCTCTCGAAATTTTGCACCAGAAGGTCGTTTTCTCTTCTGTGGCTCCTAGAATTTAAGAAACACTAGATCAAAAATTGGTAAGGACATTTACCCTTGACTTCCCTTGCACAAGACCCATCTTTTTGAGAACGCCCCGTAATTTTTTATTTTTATGAATCTAAACTCTAAACGCGAGCCTTTAAACCTAAACGGCTAAACGAACTTAAGACCAATCTGAAGCATATACCCTATACACTTTTCCTGGTATAATAATTTGATAATTAATTTTTGGCAAAGATGAAATATAAATTTTTTCAGAAAGTCAAACGGTATGATGGTGGCTCCAAGGCGAAACGTCAGGTTTTAAATCTAAAATGTCTAAAGAAATATCAAAATCTATCCGATTTTTCCACGAATACAAAATACTTTCCTATTTGAGGGAAATAAAAATAATATTATCTATGGTATAAAGGTATGGGCTAATTAAGGATGTGCACTATTTTAAACAGAAAAAATTAAAAAAAAAACGAATTTTATAGACCTTAGAAAATGCTAATACTGCATGTGGGTAGGTACTTACCATTTCATAAAATTTTATTCAATCACAACAAAACACAATAACACAAAATACAAATCAATCTTTTTAATTTTTAAGTATCTAAATATTATAATTTTCTGCGTCTTCTTGACCCTTAAACGTTGCGAAATAAAATATCAATTATTTGGATTACGACGCCTTCCGCTGTTTTATACTCCTACAGAGTATTCGAGTCTGGACAGGAAAATCGGCAAGTAGGTAACAAGTTCTAACAACTTCTACGCAAACTTGTCGATTTATACCAGTATTGGATATTGGATCATGATATTGCATATTCAGATGTGAATAGTGATGATTGATTTTAAAAATATGTTTTCTGTTTTTATAGGGAATTAGATTAGATAGGTACCTAATTATATTTATGAACATAAACTTCGCTTAGATTATTGAAAAAAAAGATTTCTTTGGTGCCTTGCTCGTTGGAAATATTGTTAAAAAATTAACCAAAAACCTTTGGTTCTTGGCGCCCCTTACAGAGTGCGCCCGCGTGCAGTGCACGCGTTGCACACGCGGTTGCGGGGGCCCTGGTCAAGACATTCAGCCAGTCACAAACAAACTTTAAATAGCCATCAACAATGTCACCAATTGGGCAAAGAATGACCCATTAAGCTAAATGAGGCGAAGTCGATTCACGTCAATTTCACCAACAAGAAATACGACTGTATATCAGTAATAGTCAATCAGCAACCAATCCCACATGTCAGTGAAGCTAAGTGTTTGGGCATAACCTCACATGCCAAGCTACGATGGAAAACACATGTGAAGAAAAAATGTGAGCAACTGGGACTCAAACTCAGGCAAATGAATTGACTCCTCGGACGCCATTCTGAGTTGTCAATTCACAACAAACTGCTTCTTTATAAGCAAATACTAAAGCCTGTGTTTATGGACTTACGGCATCCGTATCCGACTTTGGGGATGCACCAGGAAATCAAACGGCAAAGTCATCCAGATATTCCAAAGCAAAGTATTTCGTAGCATCGTCAATGCGCCGTGGTACATCCGCAACGAAGACATCCATCGTGACCTGAAGATGCCTATGGTTGAAGATGAGATCAAGAGGTTTGTAGTCAAACACCAGAAGAGGCTGGAAAACTACGAAAATGTCGAAGTAATCTCGCTACTCGACAACAACCGACTTGTTAGGCAGCTAAAAAGGCTAAAACCGTTCGAATTAGTGTAGTAACAGTGAAAGGATTATCCCTAGGCCCTAGAGTATGACTATCACATGAAAAAAGTGATTAGTATTATGTGGAGTGCGTCGCTGGACGTCCATCTGTCGAACGATTAAGTTTAGATATTAGAGAAATATTGTTATATTCTAGTCTAGTTACAATTTCCAACGCCCTCATGGCGTTTCTAGAAAAAAAATGTGTTTGATACATAGGAAATTTGACAGTAAGCTATCGGAATATAAACTTTATTACAACGTTTCTTATCCAAGAAGAAAAAAGACTCAAAATTAATTTAGATTCCAAGCTAACTTGGAATGCCGTACAGCAAACGATTTAAAAAACATCTAATAGCAAAAATTTAAAAAAATACTTTCGTCGATAATTTGCTATGGTTCCGCATATTGAAGAATGAAGGAAATGCCCGCATTGTTTTATGGAATTTTCTAATATACACGTTTTTCATTTCCGGAATAAATTTGGTAATTGCAAGTAGGTTAAGTAATGTAGGTAGTTTACAAATTTACTGCTCGAGTATTTACTGCATTTCATTTGGATATTACCATAATAATAAAATAACAGTTTTTTTCTATAAATATAACTTTTTCCTAGAAACACAATTCTAAATTTTAAACGTAAAAAATTATCTCGCTCAGTCATCGACATTAACACTGAAATAAATCAACTAATTAAGTCGGAAAACTTTTACTGTCACCGACTAGAATAGACCCCAAACAAAAATAAAAAAGCCGATTGTGTCCCGACACTTGAAATATGTAGATATCACATCTGAATTTAAGCGTAGATTTTTGTCTATTATCTACATGTTTCGCAAGGTCGAGGATATTAAATATTAATCACAAAAATTAATAGACAAAGACTTATCAATATAAACATTACGTTTAAAAAAACTCTTTAAGAAACCTTGCCCCAAAACATAATTTTAGTGGCCTCTTTCTGATACAAATACATCTTTAGACCTTAACCCCGGAATATCGAGCATCGTTCTAGTTCAAAACTAATTGTGGGTTAAAAATGATAATTTTATACGAATAAAACACCAACTTCGCAGTCGTGGTTTTGGTCTAGTAGACTTTTTAGCAGTTTGCTCTTAAGAGAATGGACAAGTCAATTCATACATTTATTAAACCTGAGCAGCTCTTTGACTATGATATTACCTACTGCAATGTCTGAGGCACAAACTGTCACGAACTTAGCGAGGCTTAAGTCTATGGCCGGTTTAACAGACTACGGAGTGAACGATCATCGGACGCTGACATTGCCGTCGTGATATTGGTGTATAGTCTGAGACCAGAATTATTGTAGTGACTCACTGTCAGGAGTTTGTGGGCGTTAGAGGATATTTGGTTACAGCGGCGTGTGAACTGTAATTAGGGTTGCCAACCATCCCGATATATCGGGAGTGTCACTGTTATTGGAGTACATGTCCCGACGTACCGACAAAGCTATCAAAAGTCCCGATCGACGTCATCCAGGTTTTTTAAATTAAATTTTAAAAGGCACACGCCCCAGCAGACGTGATTTTGAAAGGATTTTAAAAAGAATGCTTTTGCGTATAACGCACTACAATAGCGTGGTGCAGTAGACCTCTATCTTGCAGATTTGTGCGTAGCGTCGCGTCGGTATTCTTTGGAAAGCAGTTCACTTGACGTCTAGCGGTTACTATTAATAGTCCAAATCATTTCTACAATTCAACATTTTTTACCGAATGTCGCTGTCTGAAATCCCAGAATAGGAAAAGTTGAAAGAAACAATTATATTATCTTAAATCGAACAGTTTGCTAATTTTAGATCACTATTTTCAACAGTTTTTATACTGTTGAAACAACTGTTGTACATTTCTGCAGCGAAATGGTAATTTTCAGTGCAAATTACATTGTTCCCGATAGAAATATGAACTGAGAGTCACTTCAAAGCTGCTCCCTTACTTAGTGTTGCATACCTGAGAAAATGTTTTCAAAATATTTATTCCTATTAAGATTTTTTAAAATATTCTACTCGACTTCAGGATGGTTAATTTCTAATTCTATTTACTACGTTATTTTTGTAAACTGTTTCTAGTTCTGTGTAATATTTTTAATCTTTGAGAAAGTTTGATGTCAGGATCAAAAAGATTGTTTCTTACACCATAAATATTTTTTGTACAGCGAAATGGGAATTTTCAGTGCAAATTACATTGTTCCCGATAAATTTGCCAATTTTGTTTGGTTTAGCGGATTAGACGAGTCACTCCAAAACGGATCCTCGTTTTTAAAATAACGTAGATAAATACATATGTATTAGGGTGCTTCGTTTTAGACGACTATTTTTTTTTTGGTGCATTGACGGAATGATATAAACACAAAAAAAAATTCTCACCAAATATGAGCTCTTAATTTTAATTTTAAGTACTTGCGAAATGAATTTGAAAATTTCCCATTTAATTAACATGTAAATTTTATTTTTTTGTTTTCAATTATCTATAGCTTTGCGACATTTCATGATATTTAATTGGCAATAGGTGGAAATTACAGAGGAATCGTTCCTCTTTAAAAGTGCCAGTAGCCAATTTATGTTTTGTAACCGACCTCGCCATTGAATCCAATTTTTTCTCGAATTTCATGGATTTTTGTATTTTTCTCGTAAACCACCAACTTTACAAAAAATGGTATGTGAGTTTTTTATAGGGAATTTAATTTCCTACAAAAAAAGTTATGTAAGCCATAACCGTAGAGCTAGTAGTTTTCGAGAGAAATTCAATTAAACATCTCAAAATGTGAAAAATCGCTGTTTTATCCAAGATTTTGATACTTTTTAATGAAATCATTGCTGAAAAAATATATAATGTATAAGAATGAAATATATAAATATATATTACACATTAGTAAGTAATCGTCAAAAATATTTCGTGTAATATGAAGCCGTTTCTTATTACCGTATGCTAGATTTCAATACGTTTAATAATATTATGGCTGAAGAAATATATAATATATAGTGGTAAATACATATTTACCAGTAATACGGTAATAAGAAACGGCTTCATATTACACGAAATATTTTTGGTGATTACTTACCAATGTGTAATATATATTTTTATATTTCATTCTTATACATTATATATTTTTTCAGCAATGATTTCATTAAAAACACTAAAATCTTGGATAAAACAGCGATTTTTCAAATTTTGAGATGTTTAATTGAATTTATCCCGAAAACTACTAGCTCTACGGTTATGGCTTACATAACTTTTTTTGTAGGAAATTAAATTCCCTATAAAAAACTCATATACAATTTTATTGTAAAGTTGGGGGTTTACGAGAAAAATACAAAAAACCATGAAATTCGAGAAAAAATTGGCTTCAATGGCGAGGTCGGTTACAAAACATAAATTGGCTACAGGCACTTTTAAAGAGGAACGATTCCTCTGTAATTTCCACCTATTGCCAATTAAATATCATGAAATGTCGCAAAGCTATAGATAATTGAAAACAAAAAAATAAAATTTACATGTTAATTAAATGGGAAATTTTCAAATTCATTTCGCGAGTACTTAAAATTAAAATTAAGAGCTCATCTTTGGTGAGAATTTTTTTTTGTATGTTTATAACATTATTCTGTCAATGCACCAAAAAAAAAAAAAAAAAATAGTCGTCTAAAACGAAGCACCCTAATATGTATATATAAAATAACTGCAGATTTTTAAAAAGATTTTGGCAAATGTCATAAATATTTATACCAAAACTGATTGTATAAAATGTTCTATACAACTTTTATGGAACAAAAAAACTCTTTAGAAGAATGGAAAAACAGTTTCATTCAATCGGAAGATGGTTAATATTTTTTTAAAAAGCATAGAACATTTAAATTAGAAATCGGAATTACTTAAAATGTGTGAATACCTGTTCGCAATCTCTGTACACAATGCAAACTGCGAAAGAAGTTTTTCCTTAATGTCAATCCAGTGGTCAGAAGAAAGAACTCGTTTATTAGCCGAGTACATTAAGGCCATTCTTCAATGCCAGTATAACTTTAAACTTTCATGTGCCGAATTTTATACGCACATCAAAGATCAGAAAGATCTTCTTAAGAAAATCACCTCATCGGGAAAATATAAAACTGGCAAATCCTAAATAAAAACCCTAAAACCCAACATTGAGGGTGACTTGAATGAAGTTGCAAAAGTATTGCCTAAATCTCCAACTGAAATACGTCTTACGTGTTGCAGCCTGAAACATAAAGTAGCTAACGCGCCTCCTCACAAGTGAAGTACCTTGCGATATCTCCCTGAAGGGGGTTTTCAGTGAAGGGAACAGGTACCCTTACGTGTTGCAGCCTGAAACATAAAGTAGCTAACGCGCCTCCTCACAAGTGAAGTACCTTGCGATATCTCCCTGAAGGGGGTTTTCAGTGAAGGGAACAGGTACCATCGGCCGCCGGGCCGGAAGAATCAGTCTGGACTTACCTGGAAAAGTAATCGCCGAGATCTAACGACAAGCTACCATATCAAATGATCAAGGAGTTTCACATTAATTAAAAGAGGCAAAGAAGATGTGTCAGATAGACTTATAACAATAAAAAAGTGATAATTAGGTTTGAGATTCTCTCATCTTAAGGGGCACAAGAATTTTAATCAAGTGGTATTTAAACATTTTCTAATACTCCTCCTGCGCAACTAAGAAGTATGTTAGTTAGTTAAACTCTTGCTGATATTTGAACTTCCCATATTATAAGATCTGTTGCTGTCAAACGGCACGTAATTTGACATAAATGTATTTTATATAAAAAAGCCCAATCCCAATCGCCAAGCGAGGTTCAGTTAAACCGAATTTAAGCTGACCTTAAACAATAAGGCCTAAATATGCCATCTTAAACAATTTATAACTTTGTCTTATCCTTATTTTTCATCAAATCTATAAAAAGTTTATATTTTAATCTTAAGCTACAGTTTAAACTTTAAATCGATGTACCATTACCCTAATTTGCACAACAAAGAAACCAGGTTTAACTGAATCTACATCTAGAATGTCTAAATATGTGCAAAAATGTAAACATCTAAACGTGAATTAGGATAACCCAAGTTTAAACATTGCAGTACAAATTGGGTTAGCGCAAGTGGAATAGACAGCCCAGGCAAACTTGAAAAAAAAAATATTTACCTAAAAAATTCAGGAACCTGAATATGTTCTTGGGCCTTAGCCCTTCTTTCAATTTCTTTAACAGTGCACAATATTTAAAATTATTTCCAAAAAGTATAATTTCACAAAACTATTATTTAGAAAACCCCGGTGGGTTCAAGAAAACCACTAAATATACTTTGAACAGATTTCCTTATTTCTTTTCAGTAGCTTTTTTAGGCCAGATCCGTTTTCCAGTGCCAAAAAATATATAAAGAAGTGGAGTAAAATTATTTTTTCAAACAGCGTTTTTAAACTATTTCCGACTTAGTTATTTGGTGAATTATTTATTTAGTTATTTTATTAGTATTATTAGTACTCGAATTTCCTTCAAAACAGAAACTGACTGTTTTTTCCTCAAGCTTTTTCCGTCCCGAACCGGTATTTTGAGAAGCACTAGCGCTTTCAGTATATATAGGCGCCTGAAAATAGCGCGATTGCCGACGTCGCTTTGAAGAACAGCTGTGGCGCACTGCAGGATCGACGATAACGACAGCAGGATTTCAGGAGGTAATGCATATCGTACACGGCAGAATTTGCCATTAGACAATGTTTTCCTGCTTATTTAATATTTCTTTTAGTCTGAGACCCGAATTATTGACAACCCCTCCAAGATAAAGGCGCGTGAAGCGCGAAGCAGATCTCAATAGATCCCAATTTCAGCGGCAAGAAGTAAGTTTTAGTTATTTTACACAGGGCGAGTTTTTTAAAGTGTTACAAGGCGACCTCTCGAAAACGGTTTAAAACATTTTTATGAAATTTTGGTAAGTTAATAGGAAGATGGGGGGACATATTTAAACATATTTTGGACATTTACCCCCTCTCTCTATTTTGAGGGGTGGGGGGTAACTTTGGAATTTTAAACGGGACGATGTACTTTTGTTTATAAAATTCAAATCTATGTAAAAAACAAAGTATGTGCCTTTGATTTGCTCTTTCAGTTACGGAATTATGGTTGACTAAATTCTGATTGAATTTAAAAAATAGATCAATTTTACCAGTAAATCAAGTTCACTTGTAAATGTGTAAGAATAAGACAACTAAGTTTTGTAGTATGAATTTATTTCTGCGTTTTTTCGCAAACTTATAAAGAAAAGGGCAATTTTAGTACGTACTTTCGACAACAATAGAACTAAATTTATTACAGCAGCTCGTTCCAAGATGAAAATCATTTGAAAACCAAGCAAATCGCTGAAATATCAGAATAATTCATGTTTTTAATGACGACTCATTAACAATGACAGGACAAAAACTTGTCAAAACATAACTGATCAACTAAGTATAAGATCTTACTTTAAACCAGTGCTAAATCTTAAACCTTTTTAATGGATCTGAACGTAAAAAAATTAGTTTTAAGCGTACATTAATATTGCTCTACGGCAAAATTAAATTTATGGATAAGGAGATCTGCCCATAAAAGTTTTAGGTGTTTTTCGAGTAACCAGGATTGTTATCAACATGCCAACCGTTTTTTATTGCAAAGTACAGTGCTGTATTTGTTCTTTAACCTAATGTCAGAATTGTTCTTTTTTCTACATGTCTCAAGAAATGTAAGGCAAAACAGTAATTACATATTTCTAAGCCAGTTATGGCCTATATGACTAGCTGTACGATGCATTACAGTATGTAAAAGAGAGACAAGTCCAATGTATAAGGGGGTATAAGCAAAACACAATATACAATTCTATGATGCGATTGGATGATGAATAAGGCGTACGATTTTTTGACTATGACTGTACTATAGCAACACAGAACACGCCTTTCCCACATTAAAGAGATAAAACAAAATGCCTGAAGGTTATCACTCTAAAATTTGAAGACTACAGATATTCCATACTCGCAAAATAAGTATATACAACAGTCAGTACCTCAGGAAAGACCTAAATTATTTGGGGCTCTATTTTTTAACGTGACAATTTATTTTCCGTACTTATACGATGAGTATCAAATGAAAACTGAGAACGTACTGGTTTTTAAAATATTATCATGTTATTACTTTAACCAATTTAGGTTGTTATTGACGTTGTTGAAGAAATTATGTGTACTTTCAGTAAATCATACAAGGCGAATAGCACTAAAAAATAAATTCTGTTTACTGTTGTTTGTTGTTCGAAAATACAATTTGGATTTTACAGTTAATAAAAATAGGTACACTTTTGATTTTGCATAGAGAGAGTAAGATTTCGCAAGAGAATGCGATATCTATACTTCCTTTAAATATATACATACCCAATAACTAATACTTTGTTAAATATTTTAGATATAAAGCTGAACGTATGCGGTCTCCTTTACGACATTCATAACCTGCGCTTGCCCGACAATGTTCTCATGCCAAAACCAATCCTGAGAAAAGAGCGATTCTAGCATCCAAACCAAAAGGGGTGGTTGTCGAGTGGGTGGAGGGCGCATAGAAATACGTAATACAGTAGACAGTAGCGTAGTGCAAACAAAAACACCACCAGACAGGACATATCGGTGGCAGTAAATAAAAAGTTCTTGAGGCTAAATTTTCCAAAAAAGCTCGGCACTTGCCCGTCCGTCTACCTGCTGTCACAGCTTTTAAACTTCTGAACTATTTGACCTATATAGTTGTTAATTTGACACAGTGTTAGAATACAACTCAAACCAAAGAATCTTAAGCACAGACGCGAAATAAAAATATTGACATTTGGCATTTTTTTACCTTCTGACATCACAAGAAAACCGAAGCCTAAGTACTATGTGTACCGTGGTTGTACTGGGGAAATCCGACTCACACATACAGAGCTGAAACACCTTCCAAAAATTAACAATCACAGATTCGAGCCCGCGATCTCTCGGTTGCAAAGCTAGCGCCGTACCAACTCGGCCACCGGAGACCCCAGGCTACTGCTCAAAGGGCTATATTATTATGAGACACGGAGAAAATTTCCTGAACTCATGGAATATCGAATAAAAGTCAGTGACTAAAAATTTAAATACGTATGTCGGGTGACACAGGCACAGTTATCCCCTAATTTTCCCGTAGTGTTTAAAATAAAAGTATAAATATTTTAGGACACTGTCCGTGTAATAACAATTGTCATTTTTGTGATATCAACTTTTTTATTCTCAATGGATTTTCATTTGATATTTCTTCTCCAGAAAATTTCATTATTTAGCAGCACCTGAAGATGTTTTATTTAAAAAATTACGGAAAATATTAGGAGAGTAACTACTTCTTGTGTCACCCGGTATAGATCTTAAATATATTTTTCTACAAACACGCAACTAACACTCGGTTTTCTACCTATTGGTGCAATAATTTTGAACAAAAAACTAAAAACCGCATTCCGTTTATTTCTCGTCCTTTAAATTTCTTCTTGTTTTCCCTAATAAAACTTAACATTCTGTGGATGTCGCGTTGGCTCTTACGCGATCGACCCAGCCCTAAAAAATTAAAAGCCGTTCAAAAAAAAAAATAGCGAAAGTCAGATCAAACATCAAAGATTTCAATTCCTTGAAGGCATTGATTCGGAAAGCCACAAAAACGTAGGCAATTTCAATTTCTACTTTACTCGGTCAATGTCAACGTATTAAATTTACCTCTCCCGAGGCTATATCAGTGTATTCATTCCTAATATGGATGAAAGGGAAGGTCTTGGTTTTTGTTTAAGAAAATACGCAGAGTACGAGGGAAGCTTGGAAAGTCTGTAGCATTATATAAAGGCATGGAAATTGATTGAAGCAGGACGAAGATTGGCAGCAAGTCACGTACCTACTATTTGCCAAAATCATTGAAGTGAAATAGGTTTTTGGATTGTCTAGTCAGTACGATACAAACCTTTTCATATTAACAACTCAAACTAAAATACAAAGCAAATATGTTTACTAGACCTGCAAGCTCGAGTGAGGTAGTACCTCAGGGCGCCAAGAAACGTCGACGGTTTAGTTCTGAGAGAATTTGCGAAAAATATTGACGGTTGGAGAATTTGCCAAAAAAGTTCTACAATAGGGAATATGCATATAACCCAAATAAATCTGAAATATTTTTTTATATCCTCTACATAAATTAGTTTATGGCGCTGTTATCCATTTATTTTGGTCTTTATTAACAAAAAAAAGGTTTTCTACAGCAAATTTTCGCGCGAATTTCGGAACTTGTAAAACGTGATCCCATTGGCTGTATCGTCAAAAGTATTTTATGACTCATGAGTACATGGCGAATTCCAGTGTTGTAGGATTATCGAAAAATCCATAAAAATGGCATTTAATGCGTAACTCATCCAATGAAATATCGCTGCACTTAAAGTAGAAGGTTGCTAAAATCATATTCATGTATATTTGAAGCCGAACTCGATCCAGGAACCTTCCAGTTTTGCAACAAAAACACATTGTTGCGAAATTTTGACACATTATATCTTAATAATTTCGGGCAAATTAATTGCAATTCTTTGTTTTTATGACAATCTTCGAAAATTAAAAAATTTTCAAATTTTGCATGTCCCCGATGCAAATAAACCTATTTATTTATAGCTGTAACGAAAAAATAAGCGATTTAAATTAGTGGGAGATACCTCAGATAATTAACGAATAAAACATACCCAAAAGGAATCACTAAATAAGGAAAAGTGTGGAATAATGTGGGTTAAAAATAGGATTTGTCGGAAAAAAATAAGAAAATTCGGTTTTACCCCTTAAATTCGCTCGTGGATGACCCATTTGGTATTCATTTTAAAGTGTGATTATCCCTTTATAAGATAGTCTGAAAACATTGGAAAAAAATTAGATCTATAAAAAATGAAGAAACTAAAAAATATGGACATCATGTATTTCGACGAGCTATTTCCGATGACGTATATGGGATTTTAATTTGAACCATTTTAACCCCACAAAAAAATTAAAAACCGTGAAATATTTGGGCCAAAAATCGAAATTTCCAGTTTTTCCCAAATATATCCATTTTCCAGTGATTTTAGGTTTATTTAGGTAAATGTATTGCAAAAAGAAAGTATTTGAGATTTTAGAGTTTCACTTATGAATCCGTTTTTCGATCCGACGTTTTGTAGGTTATTAGGTATCAAAGAGGGGCCTGCAAATGGCATTTCTCGACCTAAAAAAATTCAAAAGAATTACTTGCCATTTTCCGATCCTCACCAGTTTCAATAGAGTTCTGAAGCTCCGGGTCCTCTACAACCTCCGAAAAATTACATCGGTTTAATTCAGTTTTGCGACCTGTACTCGATTTCAATGGAAATCGCGGAAATTTCGACACCGACGTTTAATAGCTCCGAAACGAAACATTCTGTAAAACTGAATTTTTTTACCGAAGCTAGCAGCACTATTCCAAAAAATCAACCCAAAAAATTATACTTCTCCCCCTCTGACTGTTTTCGAGAAAAACAAACCTGTTGGACTTTAGGTTAAGCTTTACGTAAACATGAAGATTGACACTTATTTTTGCTGATCCCCTGGCGTCATTATTCACTAAGACAAGTGGCTGCATTTTAAATAATTGTAATAAATTATACCGAAAAGTAAACATTTTTTTGTAGCTAAATTATCGGGGATAATGCCACGAGAGCTTAAAAATTACCGATAATTTTTCACGATTGCGTGTTTTCTATAATTTCACGAGTCCGCAGGACGAGTGAAATTTGCAAAGAAAACACGTAAGAGTGAAAAATTATCAGTAATTTTAAAGCTCGAGTGGTATTTAGGGGATTATTTCACGAATGAAAACACAAACTGCTAACAGTAACTACGGGTTTATAACAATTGCAAGCCATTTGTTTGTATCGAAATTAATATGACAACCAAGAAAATGACAGGAAAAAACCAAAAATTATTTCAAAAAAAAAAAAATACAAATTTTGACAATTTGGCAAGCGTTTATTTTGCTTTGAGGTTTGATGTTTTAATATAAGGTGGCTATTTAATTACTTTTTTAACACTTTGACGTTTCAAAGGCATGCCTAGTAAAATTTTGTTTGTGATTGAGTTGAGTACAAAAATAAAATGTCGCTAGGTGTTTTGTATTTCAAATAGTTTGATTTTGTTTTTTTTTTCACTTTCCCTTTGCCTTAGTAAAAAAATCGATTCTCAAAATCCCGAAATGAACACATTTCTTCATACTCTAATAATCTTATACTACTAGACAGAAGGGAAAATTAATCATTCTCTTATTATCGTATTTAGGTAGGAAACATAAAATCTGCGAAGTTGGCTGTGACTGCTGCAGCGCATTGGTGGAATGACGTTTCACCAATATCTTTTTGTTTTGTTTATTAATTATTATTCGTTAAATTTTGTTGTCGCAAAGAACATATCATAAAATGAATAGAAAATTGTACAATCTTTGTTCCTTTTGTACGGAATCTGGGCATATTGAAATTTATCACAAAAATATAAAATATTTAACATATTTGGTGAACAATTCTGGCTTAAATCCCGAACAAGAAGATCTACTCAGAGGTATGAGCAATATTCTTCGTGAAATTATTCCATATTTCACCCATAAATCCACTGTTGAGAAGAACAAAATCATATCGAAGTATTACTTTCATTTCATGAAGCATAGACATTTAGTGAAGAAAACCCACGGCTTTTTACTTTATTCGCCATTGATGAAAAAAGAAGTGGAAAATAAATTTCAGAAATATTTGGAATTGATAATTGATGTTGTTAATAATAAATAACATGTACCTACCTACTTATTATTGAATTGAAAATAAATATTTGTAAAACTTAATCTACGCTTCTGTTGTTATTCTGACATCTGCACGTGACAGCTGTCAAGCCAGGGAAATTATCACTTATTAGTTTTTCAACTAGGTCACGTGATCGAAAAAATTTCCGAAAAATTCGGGTTGTTGCCATAGCAACCTGTCAAAAACAAGGCATCTGATTGGCTTAAAACAACTGGTATAAAATTTTCGGTGTAATTTTTTTTAATTGACGTAACGTCAAAAAATTATCACTTATAATCTCCCTAGAGCTTGAATTATTTCCGAAAATTTTTTCGAGGTGCGAATTTGTTTGAAAATTTCCCGAGGCGTTAGCCGAGGGAAATTTTCTTATAAAAATTCGCAACAGAGAAAAAATTTTCGGAGATTAATTCAAGCTTGCGGGAGATTCGGTACGAAAATTTTATACCAAAAATTATTTCAAAAAAAAATACAAATTTTGACAATTTGGCAAGCGTTTATTTTGCTTTGAGGTTTGGTGTTTTAATATAAGGTGGCTATTTAATTACTTTTTTGACACTTTGACGTTTAAAAGGCGTGCCTAAACTTAATCTACGCTTCTGTTGTTATTCTGACATCTGCACGTGACAGCTGTCAAGCGAGGGAAATTATCACTTATTAATTTTTCAACTAGGTCACGTGACCGAAAAAATTTCCGAAAAATTCGGGTTGTTGCCATAGCAACCTGTCAGAAAAAAGGCATCTGATTGGCTTAAAACAACTGGTATAAAATTTTCGCTGTAATTTTAAAAAACTTTACTCATCTTATGGGACTTTCAACACATGAGTGAAATAATCCTAGTAATTTTCTTCAAAATACTTTTTTTGGGTTTGTAATGACTTCCTTAAACGATTTATGCAATAAGAAAATATGTACATATATGGGGGCGTCGGAAGGCGCCGGTCTACAATTACGTCCCAGGGCGTTGCAAGGGCTTGGAGCGGCCATATATTGACGAAAAAACTTTAAATCTTGACAATATCTCCACAAATGAGATATTATCTGTATTTCTCGTTCTCATTATCAACCTTATTCATTTTAAAGTAGGTAGGTGCTAGGGATTGCAATCCCGCAAAGTGGGATCCCGCAATCCCGCGGGATCCCGAATCATTTGACGACCTGGGGGATCCCGCATTCAGCTTATTCCGGAGAAGGGAATTTATTTTTTAAAATAAGCATGTTTAAAATATTTTAGGGGTAGATCTCGAGATAGTTTTAAAAATTAATTCTTAACAAAAACTCCACTAACAGAACCGAATTAATAATGAAACCCCACATTGAACGACCTACAGATAACATTTAAAACGCCTTTATTCAGAAATTCAAAAATCTCTAGTAATAGCGTGCTGTTACTTATCTCGTTCCCTGTTGCCACCCTCTTTTAATACCTTTTCTCGGCGGTCAACCCCAGACAAGCCACATCTATTTTCGTCTGCACGTGAAAAACTGAACAGATGGTTAGAACAGCACGGAAAGTAGATGTTATATCTCTTTTTAGATAGTCAGCGGTGTAACAGGAAAAAAGTTCTATATTTTTTAAATTATGTAACTGAAAATGGACATTCTTAGGATTCTGAAGAAACAGAAGACCCGTACACGCTTCTTTGATCGTCCCGAATATAATTCAGTCAATTAAGCTGAAATTTAAAATAGGTATTATATTATATAAAATTGGCGGTATTTCGAGAAAAAAACGAAAAATTTTTATTAGCGGAGAATTAAAAAAACATTTAGCCCCAACATTTTCACAGGGTACTTTGTCATGTCACTATTAATCCAGTCAGTAGGGATTTCGCCCTACAAAAGGTGGGGTAGAAACGATTCCGATATATGTTGCTTAGGTCAGGACCCTAACGAAAAATATGACAAGTCCCAATCCAAATGACATTTATCTTGGGACTTGTTACTAAATGAATTTAGTCCTATTGCGGGATGTACATACAGAGTTAATTTCGGGGGTGGTCCTCCCCGGGAAAAATTATGATTCCAGGGGGGGATATCAGGAACCAACAGTGTAGTGTATGTGAAATTGCATTATTGGGCTTTTTTTATTAAACTTTCCTAATGGGATTAAAATTTTTAAAACATCTGGGATTTTTGGCTTTACAGATGACTAATGATTTAATTTTATGTGAGCCTGAAGAATTAGTACAGCCTAGAAATGGTAATCTTCGTTTGGCAATTTTTAGTTCAGGAGCAGTTTTTTCAGCTAAAGAAACATACGTTTTACCAGGTAGCAATTGCCAGTACAAGTAGTACAGTCCAGTTTCGTAAGCGTTGTACAGTTGGTACTCATTTAAATCATACGCTTGAATCACATTTCTTAATTTTACAATGAATGGGTTAATGAGTTCTGGCTGGCTTGGAAGCTTTTCTCCACTTATCTTCAAAAATCTTACCCCATAACGTTCTTTAAAGCCTTGCAGCTATCCATTTTCAAGGTGCATTTTTGAGTTGATTTTATTGTATTGCTTACTATTTTAACAATTATTTCTTTTTGTTTTAACTAAACAAACTGTAGACTTAGCAATGTCATATTTCTTTGCCAGTAAGGTCACATTCAAACCTTGATGAGCATCTTCTATGATTTCTGACTTTTCAGAAAGAGAAAGACATTTTGACTTTCCTTTTAATTTGGCCATTTTGAAGCTTTAAATGTTCCTCAGTTCATTACGAAATAAAGTATGTATTTAGAGGTACACTAAAACATGCAGTCATAACTATTACAACCACTAAACTAAAGTTCACTCTCAACACTGAATAATAATTTTAGAATATATCTATACTCTTCTGTACTATGGAATAAAAACAAAGAAGCTCTAACAGGTTGTTCATAACAACGAGATTATCCGCTGTTCATATTAGAGAGTAGTTAATGTAAAAAATATTATTGTTCATAATAGCGCGTGTTCATATTATGGCGATTGTACTGTATAATAATTTTCTTGTTGTTAGTAGATATGGAAAACTATTAATAAACATTAGTATGATTTTACGCAATTTCGACTCATCATTTTCGAGTTGTACTTGATGGTTTTCTCCGAGGGGATTTTTAAGCACCCAGGGGGAAGGGGGTAAATTCCCCCGGGCTATCCCCTGAATTCGATACTATATACATAGTTTAACTGTCCTCTCCTTGATGAATTTTCGAAAAAACTCGGAAAGAAATTCGTAGTACAAATCGTACATTTTTCAATTTATACCCTTGATAGCCAAATTATAGCAAAGTTTCTAAATTTCATCATGGTTGAAATACTTTATCATTAAAAAAGAAGTTCATTTGTTTCAGCGACTGTTGTAGAAAAGTTTTGTAAATTCCACACCCAAGCAGAGTAGTCTTTTATTTTGAACATCCTCTACATTTAGACAAAGGATTTTATTGTGTCTTTATGAAAACTCTTGTTTTCCTCTTTCCTTGTCAGTTTCTTATTCAAAGACATAGCGTCCAGCTTCCGCCATTTTGTTTTTATTTGGATTTAATATACCTTATGTTGTTGGGGTATCTTTTAACACCCTATTTATTAAGAAGGGATAAATAGGTTCTTTTGAAACATTCAAGTAACAATTTTATGGCCAAATTCACTATTCGTAAGACCGGTTTAATGTGACAATGAAGGGTTTAAACTGACAAGTGTAAGATAAGTCAACTAAGTTACTATGAATTTATTTCCAAGCTAGGGTAATTTAACTTTTTGTCTTATCACTGTTAATAAGTCGTCATTAGAATCTTATGAATTATTATAATATCTTTGCTATTTGCTTGGTTTTTAAATGATTTTTATCTTTAAATTTTTCCTAAAATGAATTTAGTTCTAATATTGCGAAAAATATATACTTAAATTATTTAAGTATATATTTTTCGCAATATTACAACTAAATTCATTTTAGGAAAAATTTAAAGATAAAAATCATTTAAAAACCAAGCAAATAGCAAAAATATCAGAATAATTCATAAGATTCTAATGACGACTTATTAACAGTGATAAGACAAAAACTTGTTAAAACCTAACGGATGAACTAGGTGATCTAAATTTAACCCAGTACTAAATCTTAAACCTTGTTAGTAAAAATCAGGGTACACTAACATCATTGTCATCTTCTGTACATCAGTTACCATTTACTTTTGTACACCCTGTATCCACTGCAATTATTCTAAACGAATTAATATCTTATGCCAAAATAAAGAAACTACGCTGGCGAGGATCAAAAGAAAGCAGACTAAACATACATGCATCTTTCATTGTTAAAAAGAAACGAAAAAAACTTAAGTCAGATAATGTTAAGAAGCAAATTCCAGTATAAAATTAAAAGCTTTCAATGGAGTTTTCGTGTACAAAAGTATCAGGAACTAGATTTCCGTATAAAAATTTGTTTACAATCGTTTACAATAAAGTTCAAGAAACCGTCTTAATAGTATTAGCATATAATAAAATTGTAGTAAAACTGCTTAACATTTTAAAAGATGTATACAATCATTAATTCATACTTTTTAAATGGGAATACATCAGGAAGTTAAGTAGTGGAAAAACAAATTAAGATCGGAACAAAAACAAACGAATATTTTTATTCCAAATAAACTATTTTCATAGTATGAGTTGACTAGCTTCCTCCCGCGACTTCGTCCGCGTGGTGTAGGTGACAATTGTGTAGTTTTGATGTCATGATTATGAATCCGTGAAACATGAGTTATGTTATGATAGGTTAGTTATATCTAGAGACCGGATTACAATATTACATGACGCAAAAATCGGGGTCGGGAAATTTAATAAGCCTTTTTAGTACTTATTTCCGAGAAATAAAGAATAAATCCATTAGGAAAATTAACGTTTCTGATCGCAGATTGCATAATTTTAATTTTTAAATACCCCACCCAACTTAATTACGCATTTGAATGGTTGACTGATCAATCAAATTGACATGCACAAACATATAACACCAATATCAAATTATAAAAGTTTTACACAAGGGAATAGGTTATGAAATCAATATTATTTTAAAACATGGCAGACAATGGCAGACCATATTTGGTTAATGTTAATTCACAGAAATACATGGAATATACTGGCCTTTGCTATATATCAGTATATTTCTTTGGCAGGAAAAAATCCATAAATGTTTGTCCGGAATTTCTCAGAAACTAGCCAGGAAACACGTATTATTCAGGCAGGAAACAAAAGTAGGTAGGAGGAAAGACGTATTCGAACTTTGTACACCAGTGTGTACCAAAGAAAAACTCTCAAATATCTTTGAGAGTTTTTGAATCAAAACAGGCATTTCTTGACGAAAATACAGGAACTTGAAGGTAGATACATGAATATTCTAATGAAAGAACTGAATGAAGAATGAAGGCATGGAGGAATATGACTAATATATCTCTTTTTCAGTCAGCATCAGCAAAGTGTCCAAAAAAACTTGTCGATAAGATAATAGAAAGTCTTAAGACACGAAAGAATCATTTTATGAAAAACTTAAGATACAAAAGCCCATTTTGGGTAAGGGATGATTCTCGTGTGTAAAACACCACACTCGACACACAGGCTCGCAGTGTCTGCAAAAGCTCAGCAACCGGAAAAAAACCTTTCCGAAGATCATGTCAACGAACTCGGAAGTGGTACCTTTAATATAAATTTATTCCAAGTTGAAAAAGGATAGAATTGAAAAACTACATTGTATATACAAATTAACAAAAGCAATCAAATTCCTGCCAACGAAGAAAAACGCATACTCCGTTATAATGATTATTCGCGATGTTTGCAATATGTAGTACCTACTGAATTTGGTACTTATGCCGAATGCGCCAGATAACTATTGTCCGCCCAAGTTCCCTGTAACTGGGACGAAAGGGAAAGGAAGTCATAAAAATGCATAAAAACTATGTTAAAATAGCACTACTCAGTGGCGTAGTGTCAACTTATCCGTCCTTATAAAAAATAATTAAAATGTATTGACAATCAGGTTCGTTTAATATATAAAAGACTTGTAGGAAACTCCGTTAAAGAATGTAGGGAACAATTCTTTTATAAAATAGGTTAAAAACCTGATTAGTAAGCGTTCGCCAATGCTTTGTTTCCATAATATAATAGATGGCAAAAAAACGTTTTTGGGGGTTCAGCTTCGGCGTTCTATTAATTTAGTCATACAAATTCAAACTAACCTGTTTAAAAACTTAAATATTTATAAATCTGTGGCAATTATTCAAATAAATTGTTACACAATACCTTCTTTGAAGGATTTAAAATGTAACTAAAAAAATAAAAGAAAACTTGGTTCAAAAATGTGTTCTGTTTATATTACCTATAATGACTATGAAGTCTTGTTTAGTCCATTTTACTCAGAATCGGAGTCGTTTTTGTTCGTTCCCGTTTTTTTCTTGGAGAAGATAATAAGTTTGCGGGATTATGTTGTTGTCTAAGAGCATCTTCTTTTCTAATTCTTGTTATAGATGATCTTCCTACTCCTGTGTACAACATAGCCCTTTCTGTTTTATTTTTTATTGGAATTTTTATCATATTATTCCCTGCCTCTTCATCGCAAACCCTAATTACGTTTGCAATTATCTCACGCGCCTGACTGTGCAAAACTTTTCCCTTCAAATTTTACATTTTTAAACACCACGACTCTTGACCGATGATGAGACGGCTATGAGGCAACTCACAGACATCCCGACCCGGAGAGGCAATAAATCATTTACAAAGACGGAGACCGACTTCGCAATCAGCCAAATAAGTTCTATCTATTATTTTTCTATTCAATAAGCGTGTTACCGACGCGGGCCAAGTCACCGTTCAGTCGACGAGGCGAAGAAGACACGGAAATAGTGCAATGTTGGTAATTTCTTGCTAAATATTTTGTGGGGAAATAACACCCCGGAAATTAATTGTTGAAAACAGAAGATTTATCTAATTCTTAACGACAGGTATTATAGAACTCATTTTATGATGCGGTAAGAAAAGTTTAAATCTTATTAACGAAAAATTAAACAGTTTTTAAAACTGGTTTACACACAAAGTGGCAACGTTGTTTAAGCCTCTCCTTGCATTCTTTAAATTCTTCTGCCGGTTCCAGATATCTTGGGCGGACAATAGGTAGTACCCGCGCAGCACTTTAAAATTAAGAATTTCAAATTAATTTGCTAATTTATGATTAAATTTACATAAAAGTTGTACAGTACAGTACCTACAGTTTCAAATTAATATGCTAATTTATGATTAAATTTACATAAACGTTGCACAGTTGTACAGTGTTTTAAAAACTATTAGCATTTTAAAGTTTATAAGGGCGTTACTAAAAATGTCTAAAAATGCCCATTGGGGTTTTGATCTTTTGTTATTATGTTATGTTTCATTTTTCTAATTTTGTGTATCTTCATCTGCGCAAAAGTGAGTTAAGGTGTGTTTTTTAAAATTTTGTAGAACAGCTTTTGATGCCTGGGTAACAGCACCACAGGAGCCAAAAGGAAGAACCGTTTTACAAGAAATGATGAGACTACTTAATATTTCAGACCCTTCTAAGGGTTCTAAGGCTTCTACGGCTGCGGAACCTTTTGACAGCGAAAAAGAGTCTGATAGTAGCAGTGATTAAGTCTTTCCCTGACCAGTTTCTATCATCCCAATTATATATCGGCCAATACAGTCTGTAATTTGGAATTAGGTTTATTAGTATGGCCATTTTTTACCCATACTGGTTAATTAAATGGGTCATTCTACTTTTTCTTGCAGATAAGCTTGTCCCGTCACAGCAATCCTAATTTTCACCTAAACCTTTCATTTTCGATGCAGTTTACATATGATTTGTTTAATTATTAAATGTTTTTGTAATTATGAAGCTATTTTTGTAAATCTTAATTTATCTTTCAAAAAAATCTGGTAAAATAGTGATAACAAAGTTGTTTTTCATAAAAATGAATACTGTCCCCCAGCTAATGCAGTGCAATGGTGACAACATTACGAAATTGTAATAACTACATTTTGTAATGTCTTAGACAAAATACAGTTCCTACAATACTGTACATTTTAATGGAAAACAACTCTGTTACCACTGCTTACCACTATGATAGCAGATTTTGTTAAAATATAAATTAACATTTGCAAATATAGCTTCATAATTACAAAACAACATTAATAATGAAACAAATCATATATAAACTGCATCGAAAATTAAATATATTTAGGTAAAAATTAGGATTGTTGTGACGCGACAAGTTTATTTGCAAGGGACAAGTTTACCTGCAAAGAAAAGGAGAATGCCCCAAATACATTTATATAGCTAATATAATGGGTGCGTATGTGTGAGGGATGATATGTTGCGGCGTGTATGTTTGTGTGTAGGATATGACATTTCTGTCATCTTAATTGTATATAGCATATTTGAAAAATACATTTTTTATGGTAATTTTAAAAGTATTACGGCGCTTCTTTGCCCATATAGCCATACAACCAACCTTTACGCAAATTTCAATTAAAAATGTTATGTTTAGAAAACAGACCGTTTATGTTGTTTCTACAATATTTCGGACCGAAATTTCTATTTCTGTTTCTATTTTTATTACTAATGTTATTATCTTTGTGTACATATTTTTCCTACACTTAAAAAAAACGTTTTTGTGACACTCTGTAAAGTTTTTAAATATTAATTTATATTTACTACGTACACCTTTCCATATCTCATTGACACCATATAAAATAATCTCAACAAATGAATTTAAAGGAGAGTTTTAGATTTTTGTCTAATTTCCCCATTCCTGGTTCCACTGTGCGACGCGGTGTAGCCCATACTGTAAATAGTGATCTTTACTTTGTGACGCTTCGGGATTTTTTGGTACCTGTTACCTCTATCTAGGATACAGAGCGGTGTGTAAAATGTGTGGTAAACAGATGCAAGGTTTAGTGGATAGACTAAAAAGTCACTGGGAAACATGCAAAAGTAAAACTAGTGATATTAGTGGTCTTTAAAGTGATTGTGAATTCCAGCCTGGGACAAGTCAAAATGAAGTTATCCAGACGGCAAAGAAATAGAGAAGGGACAAGGAAAATGGAGGTGGAAGTGAAAATAGTGGAAGTAGCAGCCATTTGGGATCTTTTGTTGTGTGAACTTGTCAAGATAAGATGAAAGAATTAGACATGCAAATAGCTAAAGCCGTTTACGTAACAAACTGCAGTTTTAGATCGATACAAAATAAGGAAGTTCAAAAGGCTATAGAAATGTTAAGACTACGTTACGTTCCGCCGTCTAGATTTCAGTTATCATCAAATCTCAATGTTTTAACAAGTAATCTGGATAGTCTATCTGCATGTCCTTGAATGGATGATCTAATGTTTACAATGAGCCCATAATCTGTGTCGTTTTAACAGCAGAAGATGGAAACAGTGTTCTTTTAGAAAGCATAGATACATCCAGTCATTCCGATACGGCTGATTATCTTGCAAAATTGGCTATTGACTCAATAAATAAGTGCAAAAATGATGTGTGCCTCTTGATATGGCTTAAAATACTTTGTTTTTCTCCTGATCTAACGTACCAAAACATCTATTAAAAAAGTCTACCCACGATATCTGCAACCGGCAAAAGAATTTAAAAAATGCAAGGGATGGCTTAAACAATGTTGCAAATTGGTTTGTAAACTAGATGTGGCAAGAAAAGTTTAAATCTTATTAACGAAAAATTAAACAGTTTTTTAAAACTGATTTACAAACAATTGGTAATGTTGTTCAAGCCTTCCCTTGAATTCTTTAAATTCTTTTGCCGGTTGCAGATATCTTTGACTCATTAACAACAAAAATGATTATTATTTACCTGATAGTGTGAAGAAGTGCCTGCAGCCCCGATTAGTGGCCTGGCCAGTTGCTGAACCCGCTGGGCCTTTCTTCTTAGGCCACGCACTTCGGCCAATAGGGCCTCATACTGAGATACCGGCAGGGACATTGCAATGTGTCGTGGCTTCTTTTACTAAACAAGACTTTAAAACAAAAAATGTAAGAAAATTATATCCCATCGTTTTTAATACTATAAAATGAATATAGTAAAATCTTAAACTATGCTGTTTTTAATAGTCATTTTTCGTCGACCGAGTGTTTAGGCATACAGTATGGAATTTATGCAAGATAGTATAGTTGCTAACAAACAGTTGCACAAACAATTTAATCAAGAATTAAACTAATTGGATACTTTTGTGACAGTACCTACTTATGTAACTGTCATTTCCAAAGATGACTCTAAACTATTATAATAAATCCATGCTCTGAACATTAATTAAATTTTATTTATTACTTGATTAAAGGTTTTGAGCAACAGGCTGTTCCTTTGCAATAATTGTCATTGCTGGGGTTTGAAGGAAGAAGGTTGCAAGGAAATTTAAAAATGGAGAAACTGATCTTGATGACACGACTATGCCAGACTAGATGTACTAAGTAGGTATCAAATTTTAAGGACGCGCGTTTAAAAGAGAAGTGCAAAACAATATGTTGATTTATCTAATGAAATTACTTAATTACATGACTTTTCTACGTGTCTACACCGGAAGGTTTTGGTTCATACGAGAGATAATTAAAAAAGTACTCTCTCCCTAAACTCTTTTGGGTAATCAACAAACAAAATTTTAATTATTGTTTTTATGTATCTCATCTGGCCTTTGACAATTTCAATTTTCAGGCGTAAATGGAAACGCAATGCATATCTGAGCATTTGAGTTGTCAATGAATGGCTACATACATTGTTTTGAAAATATTAACATAAATTCAGTATTTTAATCCAGAACGTGCAATCAGGTAAAACTTGCAGACCTTTGTTTGTTTATATTGGCGACAGTATCTCTAATGCAAAAAACACTCCTCTAATCTCTGTTAGTGCGAGTTTTACAAGAAATTCTTTTATTATAATGCTTCCAATCCCTTCTTCTACATTAACGAAAAACTCAATTTTTTCTGTTAGTTAAAAACCGAGGGGCGGCTTACTCCTTTAAATCTGTGTACATACTATTGTTAAATCACATTAAATCATTTTAAATCTTTCTTAAATCATTAGATTTTTTGATTTTTTTAAATCACTTAGATTACTTTAAATGGCTTTAAATCATTTGAAATCAAGTTAAATTACTTTATTTCATGTAAAATCGATTTAAATCACCATAAATCATCAATAAATCACAAAAATCACCTAACATTCGTTAAATCATCATCACAATTTGGCATCACCTACATTGCTGGGCAGCACATTACAGCAATTAAATCGTGTTAAATCAGATTAAATCAATACTGATTTAAAATCTGTGTACACCTCTTTTGGGAGTTAGCCGCCCCTCGTTAAAAACTATTTAATCTTATGGCGACATTTATCTGACAAAACGAAAATATTAAATTTTTAGAAGGGTAAAAAAATTATTACTACCCAAAGCGTATTACACTATGACAACTTTGTTTAGTTTGTATGATATTTGTAGTATTATTGGAGTTTTTAGACTTACGCGGTAAAGTAAGGGATATTCATGATGTTTTCAATATTGTTTGATATTACGCGGAACTTATCTTTTATAGGAAGCTTTCTTATTAATACCTCAAAGGAACCACTTTTTTCAACCCCCCTTTCATAAAATCTCTCTTCTCTTCGTTTGCAAAACAGGTCTTTGAATAAATAGAAAACCAGAACTAAACTTGAATAGAGAATAAACTAAAACTTAACAATTTTAAAACTAAGCAAAATTTTTGATTAACTAGCAACAAGCAACACAACTAAAACAAACAATGACTTTATTTGCAACTCGGGCGAGACTGAAAATGGGGTTGGGACCGAGGGGCGGCTAACTCCCAAAAGAGGTGTACACAGATTTTAAATCAGTATTGATTTAATCTCATTTAACACGATTTAATTGCTGTAACGCGCTGCCCCGCACTGTAGGTGATGCCTAATTTTGATGATGATTTAACGAATGTTAGGTGATTTTTGTGATTTGTTGATGATTTATGGTGATTTAAATTGATTTTACATGATTTAAAGTGATTTAACTTGATTTCAAATGATTTAAAGCCATTTAAA
The DNA here is from genome assembly GCA_963971165.1 of Philopedon plagiatum. NCBI lineage: Eukaryota > Metazoa > Arthropoda > Insecta > Coleoptera > Curculionidae > Philopedon > Philopedon plagiatum. The sequence goes on along the minus strand of OZ020191.1, from coordinate 35,644,843 downwards.
TTGATGTAAGGGATTTAAAAAAATCAAAAAATCTAATGATATAAGAAAGATTTAAATTGATTTAATGTGATTTAACAATAGTATGTACACAGATTTAAGGGAGTGAGTCGCCCCTCGGTTGGGACCTTCTTTTCATAAAACTTTCTTTTAAGATACTCTATGAAATTCGAGTAATTCCCGACGTCTTGTAGATTGTCGTGTGTTCGTCCCAATCATTGTTTCTCCATTTAAAAGTTCTGCTTGATTATGCTGCTACAGAAAAAGTTTTCTCTTTCTGTAGGCATATTTATTCAAAAATTATAGTTCAGTTTGTTTGAGTTTGACAGAACCAACTCCCTATCACATCGCGTATGCGCGGAGCATTGAAAAACGTGTAAGGGCGAAAGTTGTTCCTTACATTGTGAGAAATATCTTTTGTCAAAAAACTTTTTTTCTTAAACCAATGGTTCAGCAGTTATAAGGAAATAAACAATTAAATTGTTTGTACAATTGATCGCGTTGGAATTTGTTAATCCTCATGATTTTGGTTCAATCTACACCCAATTCTCAATGTTCATGATTTTTTTTTCAGATGTTTCTGAGCGATCCTTTCGGTGATAAGGGTGGGGGACAGCAATTTCTAAGCGTTTTTTCCGAAAAATATTTTAAAAAATGCATAAAAAATATACATCATATATATTGTTGAATTCGTGCTTCAATAAACTTTCATTTGACCCCAAAATCAAAATGCAACCTTTTATAGTTCACGTCTATAATTGGGCCATCACACTCTATCTCTGTGCCAAATTTCAAATCTTTACTTCAAATAGTTTCAGAGAAAATCGCCTGTGACCAGTGATGTGAGGCGGTCATATGACCGCGTCATTTGTGCGGTCATGACGTCATGACCGTCACGTCACATTAATAAATGAGGTCATTTAACCTAACCTTAAATTTCATGTTTCGAGTCGAAACTTTCGAGGCAACAGTAAAAATTAAGCAACAAAAAGTACGAGAGTTTTTCAAAAAATAGTATGATCCATTTTCAATATTCAGGAAGGAGTCCGCTCTCCATGGAGATTTGTTAAATATTATGTGTAGAGGTCTGGCAAGAATAAAGCAGCAATTTTTAAGAAAAATGGGATGTATGTAATCAGGGCCTGGGCCTTTATAAGGACTTAATTTATTGAGTTCTGTGTAAATGTCTGATATAGTAATGAAGTAGGAGTTAATGTTGAGATGATTTGATGACAACTCCCGTTTGCACTCTGGACTGTCAAGAGAATAAACTGAAGAAAAATAATCTGCAAAAACAAAACTCCAGAATTGTTTAGTGCCGATGCTCAATACCCTGAACAAAACTCCTATAACTTTCACAAGAGAGAATCCTGCACTGCGATCTTAGGTCAGAAAATACCTTTTATTCATGAACGGATTTAGTGATTTTATAGTTTTTGTGAGCAATTTTTCAAGCAAGAAACAGTCACGAGCCTTATAGAAATGAAGGCATCACATGTGCTCTGTCTCCTTTTAGAATTAAGCCGGAATATTCTAAAATGCGACAGAGCACGCGTGATGCCTTCATTTCTATGACGCTCGTGGCTTTTTCTTGCTTGATTCTCACTTTACATGTGTGTGAGTGTGCATAGGTTTAAAATATTCTACCATCCTGTATATAGAACATAAAGTATAAAACCTTTGGAGTTTCTATCAGAATCTCTTTTTAATTATAAATATGCCACAAAGTTTCACCCACATAGATAACCTGTTTTAGATACAATAGTAAAAAATAGTCCTCAATAGAAAAAGAATCAAGCAATATGCAAATGTTCCTAAGTACCTAGTATACAAAGTATCTGAAAGTCTATGAAATATTTTCAGGATCCCTAAATATACATATAGGTAATAAAAAAAAATGCAAAAATTTGTATAACAAAAGTAGAGCCCAAACAAAGTTCAGAATATTGATTTTGTTTATATTGTGTGGGTGTGACATTTAGCTCTTTCTACAAGTTTCATGAATTAAAGTATCTTCTAATTCACAAATAATATAAATAAGCAAATATACCATAAAAAAGAGGAAAGTTAAGTCAAGGTTGTTAAGTTTCTTATCAATATTCTTCAATTTTTTCCGAAAAAAACTGACCACCAGATGAATGCAAACTTTTATATAATAACTGTTGGCCTTGATTTAATTTAAAAAATTGAATACATAAATGAAATAGTGGATGTTTTACCATGATTTCACAACGACGAATTTAAAATTAAACAGCTGGCACTGATTTTATCACAAAAATAAGAAAGTATGTTGATTTACCACCATTTTCACAGGAATTGCACCTCCACCATCTGTCATCTGTCGCAAATCTGTCGTCTGTCAAAGGTCTAATCACAGAACAGCAGAGGGGCGCATTCAGAATCGACGCCCCGTGGGTAAAAATTAACTTGTCAATGACGTCACGGCCATAAGAAACAACGGCTGGCCGCCTGATTCTGAACGGTCGGTTGTTTACCCGGGAACACCCGGGCGTCGATTCTGAATAAACCAATGTCTAGGGATGGTAACGATATATCGATATTTAGAAAACATCGATATGCTGATATTTACAAAACATCGATATCCTTACACCAAGTCATCGATATTTATTACGCTACAATGCCGCTACGTATAGATATATCGATAAAATCTCCATGTATCGCTTGGACTTACAGACATCGTTTTCGGCCGGCTAGTGGTTCTGTGTTCTGGTTGACATGAAAGTGACAGGAATTTTGACAGCGGTCAGACATATCATGACGTCATTTCATTCGCCGGCCGAATGCGTTGGTCAGTCAGTTGTCAGTTTGTGGTCGTGATTTATTTGTGGTTTAATGCTTTTGAACCCTTTTAACTGGTTATCTGGCCTAGTAATTAAAATATTTTCAATATTTTGTGATCTATTACCATGTGCGCCAATCTACATGTATAGCTCTTGTAATATAATTAATGGCAAATTCATCATATGAACATAGTTATGGCAGTAAAAGGTTGTTTTAAAAAGCATATGCGTGCTATATGCGCACGGACGCACAGCAGTTAAACTAAGGTAGGAAGTAATAAATAGGCACTTTTTGACAACAATAATTAGTGAAAATAGGCAAAACACTGTAACAACACTTTCACACTTGCCAACCAATAAATGTTCATACCTTTTAATAACTGGACGCTTATATCTATAGTTTCTTCAAAATACACTGATTTGATGTATTATAAAATGCATGATTTCTAATGTTTCCATTTTAATAACGATTGGTATCATTTTGGTCGGCGTTGACGATGAATAGAGGCCAGCCGAATTCGCTGAGAAATGACTAGTATATTATCTATCATATACATTTATAATACGTATATATTATACAATATTTATAGGTACGATATAAAATGTATAGCTTGATCTGTATAGCCAAATGTTGGATTTTAAATACTCCAATCAGTTTCCGCCTCCGGGGTTACCCGCCTGAACTATATCAGATCATAGATGGCCGCCGGCCGGTTTCATTGATTCAAACCAAAAAATGTATTCGTCGTCAACTCTCATTTAAACTACGTAGCCATGCAGTATAGTATCGGGTATTCCTCTATTCCAATTCCCCTGGTATTTTTTCTGATTCTGGTGCCATACCGATATTCTTGACGTTTTGTCATTTTTTATTGTCTTTATTCGGAATCTCCGAGGGGGGTACATATCCGATAATTCGAAGATTCTAAGGAAATACCACCCAAACTGGGTAACGTGTAAGTTAACCCTAATGGCGGCTAAAGCTCTGGTTAAGCGCCGGACCGGGTGGTGAGCTGGCGAACCTGTTCCATGGATGAGAGCCAATAACAAGGAAGAAAGAAAGAAATAACCCCGATAACCTGAAAATTATTTCTTGTTTAGCTATTTTGACGTTTCAGAGGCCGCGTTAGCTTTCTTAGGGTTGTTTTGTCCCCTCATTTCTGCCTTTTCATCAATCCCAAATTACAAATTTGTTATGGCGATGTTTGGACTCATCGTTTCGGGAAGGATAGTGAGTAAATGGGCAATGGAGTCGTAAAGTATGTGATTTTTAAATTTCCACATCCAATGTACTGTACAGAAACCGAGACAGAAACAGTTCCCTGTGGACTGGAATAAGGAAAAATGCTGGATTGGTTGTGACATACTTTTACAACTTCAACTTTCTGACCCGTAATAGAAGGCTGCCTGGGTTTATAATTCTAGTATTTTTTTAGGTTCAAACCGAGTACCAACAAGTAAATGAAAGACAGTTTGTTATGACTATTCCAGATGCAGATAATATAAACCACATAGTTTTATTTTTAACGGGTAACATTCCGTTTCCGGGTGGTACAGCCGGGCAAGGTAACAATTAACTGGATATTTTATGTTGAATAATCAATACCATTATAAAATTTGTTGTTTTTTTAATGGTATTTGGCAAAATGATAAGTGGGTATTGGCGACTCAAATTAAGGAAGTCAGCTGCAATCAGCTGATTTTTAATGAGGAAGAAGGTCTCACTTGATCACCAAATTGAAAAAGTTCCCAAATAACACAATAATAAAGACAAAGATGAAACGAAAATTCCCCGTTATGGTAGTTAGCAAATTGGCAGAAAAAGACGCAACGTTCTTAATTTGAGTCGCCAGTAAAAACCATTTAAATTCATAATTAATAGGCATATTTTGGCGTTTGCCAGGTAACGCGATTCATTCCCTAGTATAGGTCAATTGCTCTTTATTTATTTATTTATTCATTTACGGCCATAGCCACTTATAAACATACATACATAAAGTTACACACTAATTAAATCTAAATTTTACTTTTACTTAACTATACTCTACACATATCTCAATCTAGCTCTACGATTCATGTCTAAGCACTCCTACAATCCCTGATTTAAAATTATTATTAAAAAAATCAATTTCCTTATGATCACAGAAGTCATTTCCAGACTTATACAATTGCATGGTTGAAGATGAGATTTCATAGTTTATATGATGAAAAGGTACATGAAATAGTATATTATTACGTGTTCGCCTTTGTGGAGCAGAGAATGTAATTCTTTCATTCTTTCTAACAGGTCTGCACAATTAAATTTAGAATTTTAAATGGGGTGCACAGTGCACAAGTCAATAAGTACTCTTCTATTTTCCAAAGAATCCAAATCCAGTAATTTCTGAAATTCATTATAATTAATGTTCTCTACTCCAATATTCACCTAACCCAATCAAACCTGAATCAATACATAGTCATCAATGGAACTTACTTTTTTGAACATCTTGATATTGTCAGCAAACAATAGTACAGGGTTTTTCATTATGTTTTGTCACTCACCTCCTTAACTATATAAAACAGAGAAAAATTTTAAAATATTTTAAAGATAAGTAGAGAAATTAACTCAACTTACATTTTTTCAAATGTAACATCTGCCATTTAAATTAGCCGTTTCTAAAATATTTAAGTTTAAAATTTAAAAAATTGTTGGTTAAAAAGGCCTGCCGTGGGACTCCGCGAGGTCGTAGAATTGTATTTGTAGAGATAAAGCGATATTTTTTCGCTCTGTTTTACGTTTGCTGTCAAATGATTGGCAAACAAAAACAACACGATTGCCTTGTGTCAATTTTATAGAAAACTATAACCACCCAGAGTAGTTCTGGATAGCCATTTATTTATTTATTCATAGCCATGACTAAACAAATGCCTTACATGCAAATGTGATGTTTTGGTGGTAATTAAAAGTCATTTAGAAGCTAAAAAATAGGAATTAGGAAGTTAAAAAATATGGAATAGGTGAGTAAGTTCTATTATTTGAATAACAACAATATTGCATATTTTTTTTCTTCAGAAATCTATTTTAGAACTTCGAAATGACTTTTAATTAAAACCAAAATATCATGATACAAATAAAAGAAGATATGATACCGCGCAGGTAGGCGTGGCCATTTACGTCACGCCGTGACCAATTCCGCGATATTTTGTAAACGAAACACGTCTTTTTTAAGATCGCGTTGTGTTTTCAACTATTTTTTGGTGTTTTTATATCACTTCTAGGAGTTTAAAAATAAAAATGAGATGTGCTGTGTATGGTTGTGATGTGGACAATCAGTCAAATCAATGTATGTATTTATCCCTTTATTTATATGATTATTTTACATCATACTATAAAATTTGTATTATAAGCAGGAGGCAAAGTATATTGCCAATAGAATTTATATAAAATCGCCTATAACTAACGTAACCTCTATATTGCGCGTTATAAATTTCGAAAATAGGACACAGCGTGACGTAATGCGCGAATCCGGACGAATTTGACACGGTTTGGTACATAGACAAGATATATTTAGACCATCACAACGTATTCGCGACACCAGCTGAATCCGTCCAATGTATGGGCGAAAAAGTGCGTTTGTGCGCAGTGGGCGCCAGTCAGATTTTTAAACGACGGTCCTCTCGAGGCATGCGCACTCGGGACGTCTAGCAAAAGTGGTTGTTGAACTCAATGACGCAACGCGGCGAACAGAACCGGGCCGAAAAAATCTGTCATTTGTATGTTATGGTATTTTTGGTTGGGGTGGCGAATATAGCGAACCTCTGAAGCTTGTTATTTCGATACAAAAATAGTCTTTACAAAGTGTTACAGACATTTCATATGTTTCGCCAATTATGTATTCAACTTTTAAATATAAGGACTTATTTCGTAGTCTATTTCTTACAAGTAGTGCATAAATACAAATAGTTTAATTCCAAATTTAAATTATATGAATATGTGAAAGAATAGGAGGTAAAAAATATAATTTATCTTAAAGGCACTCCGGTGTTGAAGTGAATACACACACGGAGAAGTAGAAATATTTGTCAGTGACGTATATTGAGTGTGGTCAAGGTGTCAGAAAGGCACTGATGGGGTGTGTGTGTATTAGAGGCATTGTATAAGGGGTAAGATGGTGTAAGAAGGTCATATATAGTGTCAATGCCTCCTTCCCCTATATTGCATAAGGGTGAGTGTGTCCAAAAGGCATATTTGCGCTTTCGCCAAAGGGGCACTAAAAATACTAGTGGATTAGGGTAGAGGGGAGTATTTTAAAACGGATGGCGAAAGAAAAAAGCGCTTTCGCCAAAGGATCGCTAAGATATCAGTGGATTAGAAGGGTGAGTGTCCAAAAGGCATATTTGCGCTTTCGTCAAAGGGGCACTAAAAATACTAGTGGATTAGGGTAGAGGGGAGTATTTTAAAAGGGATGGCGAAAGAAAAAAGCGCTTTCGCCAAAGGATCGCTAAGATATCGGTGGACTAGATTGACATGGGGCCGTAAGTAGTAGCGCTTTCAGCAAAGTATCAAGTGCACACACTGTAAATAGGTGTAAAAATATTTACATCTTACCCTAGAACTTGCTTTGTTCAAGAATTATACAGGATGGGATGCCAATCCAATAAAATATACACATGTAATTTTTTTGATTTACTATTTTACTTCTTAAAACAGTTGCATATTTTATTTCTATTGTTTAGAATACTATGTTTATATTTTATTTCAACTTTCAATTTTGTAAATGTAACGTTTAAAAACATTAAACAGACGCACTGTATATATATAAACTGAGCTATTTTCCAGGAATTATCGACAGTTTTGTATAACAAGACAACTCAGATTTAAGCCAACAAACTATACACTTTTTGTTAAAATCTCACTAATGGTTACATTTTTATCATTAATAAAAAGAATAATTACAAGTAATATATTTAGCATTTATTACTCGATAAAAGATTCACGTCATGTAAAATAAATTTTGAAGTACGGTCCTGTCTATCACAAGGCAAACGTTCGACAATGCGCAAGCCCGCAGAGGACCGTCTTTGTTTACGGATTCAGCTCGGTAAATTTGCCGCATTCGTAATTGACATTATTTCTCTACTATATATTTTCTCTATGGTTTGGTATCATACCTTCTTTATTTGTATCATGCCAAAATACTACGTTTGCATGTGAGGCACTTGTTTAGTCATGGCTATCCAGATCTTTTTAACTGAGAATTTTTAAATTTAAAACTTAAGTATTTCAGAAATGGCTAATTTAAATGTCAACAAATTATATATTTTTGAAATCAGGGAAAAAGATCTTATTTACTGACAAGTAATACATATATAGGTTGTTATATTTAAAAAAATGTAAATTGAGTTAATTTCTCTACCTATCTTTAAGATATTTTAAAATTTGATATTCCCAAAAGATAATAGACGAAATATTCTACAACTTTTGTATTTAAAGATTTCTTCTCTTTCCTATAGTTAAGGCTGTACTTAGGTGGGTGTCAAATTATAATGAAAAACCCTGTACATTACAGTAATGGGCAAAACTGCAGACGCTATTAATATACACACATTCAACAATAATGGCGCTAAGTGTGTCCCCTGAGGGACCTCCGACGTGACCTCAAATTCCCTGGAGAAACAGCTTGTTAATTTAACAATTTGTTTATGGCCTGTTAGATAATCCTTAAGCCACTTTAGAAGATTACCATATACACACATATCACCCAATCCTCTCACAAGCACATCACAATTCACCGTGTCAAATGCCTTGGAGACATCCACATCAACAATAGGGAAATAAAAGAGATAGAAAAATAACCAAGTCGTAACCTGGTAAATGCCAAAATATGCCAAATCTTTTTATACATATATTATAAATAATTCATTCATAAATACTTAATGGTTTAGGAAAAATGACTCGAGTCATTTAAAAATATGCGCCTAGAGTGATTTTTAAAATAATTTTTTGTCGTTAAATTAGAAAAAAAATATACTATTTTTCACACAGGAATATAGCTTATTTTCAAATATTTTTTGATAACTACATAGAATATTTTAAAATCATACTTATAGGTATATTATGGATATTTTGTCTGTGGTACTTATATGTCTGTTACTTATCAGAATTATCAATTTTGAAATCAAAATTAAGACAAATTTTTGTGTTGCTAGAGGGACACATATTATAATAATAAAATAAACTTAAAAACACCAGTTTATTATTTAAAAGTACATAGAAATAGCTTTCAAAGAACATTATCAAACTATTTTATTTATTTTTTACTGTTCCAGTAAGTGTTTTATCCATAATCCCTTTTTAGTGTTTCGTGTTAAAATTAGCACAACAGAACACTTACGAAATTACTTCGGTGTCCGTCCGTCTGTCACAGGTGATTTTCTCTGAAACTATTCATCATAAAAATTTAAAATTGGTACAGAGATAGAGTGTGGTGGCCCAGTTAGCCGTGAAGTATAAAGAGTTGAATTTTGATTCTGGGGTTAATTTCAAGAGGTACCTAAATTGGGAAATGTAAAAAAAATCTCAAATGAAAGCTTATTAAAGCACGAATTCAACAATATATATGATGTATTTTTTTATGCATTTTTCTAAACATTTCTCGGGAAAATGCTTAAAAATTGCTGTCCTCCACCCTTATCACCAAACGAATCGCTCAGAAAAATCATGAACATTGAGAATTAGGTGTAGATTGAACTAAAATTATCAGGATTGAAACATTCTAGCGCGATCAGTCGTTATAATTAATTTAATTGTTTATTTCCTTATAACTGCTGAACCATTGGTTTTAGAGAAAGTTTTTCAACAAAAATATTTCTCACGATGTAAGAAGCCGACATCGAAGGATCAAAAAGCGACGTCGCTATGAACGCTTGGCCGCCACAAGCCAGTTATCCCTGTGGTAACTTTTCTGACACCTCTTGCTGAAAACTCTTCAAGCCAAAAGGATCGATAGGCCGTGCTTTCGCAGTCCCTATGCGTACTGAACATCGGGATCAAGCCAGCTTTTGCCCTTTTGCTCTACGCGAGGTTTCTGTCCTCGCTGAGCTGGCCTTAGGACACCTGCGTTATTCTTTGACAGATGTACCGCCCCAGTCAAACTCCCCGCCTGGCAGTGTCCTCGAATCAGATCACACGGGAGCATAAAACGGCACCCGGAGAACCGCACGCAAACGTCAACGCGACGGACGGCGACAACTTTTGTCCTTACACGTTTTCAATTTGGCTCAGTCGAAACGCTACCCCCCCCCCCCCCCCCACTCAGCTCCGCGCATACGCGGTGTGATACGGCATTAGCCATCGGCGGCGGGTAGTGCGGCAGATGGGCGGAGATCGGGCGGCCGATGTTTGCTCAGGTTAAGTGAGCGGCTGATGGCACGGAACACTAATTGTGCAAATATAGCTTGCAGGGTTGGCTTGATTTAAATCAAGTGATTTTTTTGAAAAAAATCAATGATTTAAATCATTTTTCTTCATAATGGTATTTTGTTATTACATAATAATTACGAGAATGATTATTTTATTTTAACTCTGCTAGATTTTATTATCTACCATTATAATAGGTATAGGGCAGTGGTTCCCAAATGTCTCGAAATTCTGGACCCCCAAAATTAGAAATTAGTAACATGCAGACCCCCATGAACAGTTTAGCTTCAAAAATAATAAAAGAAACAACCTTTGTTAAAAAAATGTTTATTTCAAAAGTGCCGATTTATTCAATGCCTTTAATATGGCTTGGCAATTTGCACCAAAAGGCATCATGCTATTTATAAATAAAAACGGCATCCTATAAAAGTAACTGAAAAACTGAACTAAACTGAACAAAATATATTCTCTTTTCTAGCAGAAAAAATATAATATATCAATCATCAGTTTTGGATTTTAATGAGAAGAATGAAATATTGTTTTTCCTGCCATAGTTCTTTCTAAATCTGGTCTAAGATTTGAACAGCCAGATTCTCCAACGTAGTCCGGTCTAATTTGTTTTATTAAGTTTTAAACTGACAAGTGTAAGACAACTAAGTTTGATGCTATGAACTTATTTTTGAGCTTTCTCAGAAATTTGTAAAGAAAAGGGCAATTTTAGTAAGTACTTTTGACAAAAATAGAACTAACTTCATTACAGCAACTCGTTCCAAGATGAAAATAATTTGGAAACCAAGCAAATCAGTGAAATATCAGAATAATTTATAAATTGTAATATCGACTTATTAACAATGACAGGACAAAAACCTGTCAAAACATAACTGACCAACTAGAAGATTTCAATTTAAACCAGTACTAAATCTTAAACCTTAGTAAATCTGAACGGAAATTTTTAATCTTAGATCTGCAGCAACATCCAGCCGTTTTCTTTGTTTGGATTTTAGCAGAATGTATTCAGAGAAAGTTTGTTCACACATACGTCGTGTAAAAGGGCATCAAGTGTTTCAAAGCAAAGGTTGTCGGACCCCCGCAAAATAACCTGCGGACCCCTAGGGGTCCGCGGACTGCGGACTACCATTTGGGAACCACTGGTATAGGGTATAGGTAGCTATATAATATGTACCTATTGTTTTTTGTTTGTGTTTTTAAAATTACCGTTTTCTGTTTCGTTTGCTGAAGTTTCAATTAATATTAATATTATTAAATTTATATTTTCTACTCCATTTAACTCCATTATTTTAATATTGACTGCATTTTAATTATTTACTATTGTAACTGTGTTACATCTGAACAAACAATAATGAAATAATACAAACCTAAATAAAATTTAAAAAAATCTGATTTAAATCAAAAAAATCGGATTTTTTTGATTTTTTTAAAAGAATCATGATTTTTGCCAACCCTGCTTGTACTTGACGGAATTTTTTTTTTAGTGTATTTTAGCTGGCCTGACCCAAATGCCCCACCAAATTGGCAACTTTTAGGATTTATTTCAAATGAAAAACCATCAGCAATTTTTAAAGTATCAAATTTAAAACGATTGGATGAGATGGGAGATTACTCAAATTTAATGTTTGGCCAGTCCCATATAGTTCACAATGCACAGATAGGAATAAGCATAGGTAATTATTCATCCAAGAATTATAACATCTTTATTTCTAAAATATATTTCTACATATTTTATTTTAATAATACTTATACTTATACTACTTAATACTTATTTGTAAATAATTGACGTTTTTAAATATTCGCATTATTTTTCTTCTATCCATCTTTTTTTAGAACCTGTGAGCAATATTCAAGAGGTTCCATCTCCTGAAAGCACAGAGATGCAAATGACCTTTGCCCAGAAGATGCTTAAGAGCTTTATGGATTATGTTTTGTCATATTCAATTACCCAATCTAACATGGTTCCAGATCCTACTGCTACCTATGTTCCATTATCAACGGTCCAGAACTGGTACACAAACTTTGAAAGAAGGTTAGCCCTTCATCCCAACTTTTGGAAGTCATAATTTATTTTACATAATTATTGCCTCTATTAAAAAAAAAGTCATGTATACCTAAGTGCAGACTTTTTTGTAGCAGTAAAAGTGGATGTTATCATTTCATAACCCAGGAAAATTTTTGGACATTTGAAAGAAAAATTTGTAACCTCAATTACTTAAGTATATAATTTTTTGATACTCTTGTGTCAGTGTTGTTAATATCATTTTTAAGTAAATACAATATTTTAAAATAAACCAGTAATGTAAGAAATTTTATTTAAGAGATCAGGTAAAGTCTATATGCATTTTAAATTGTTTGCTATTCTGAAAAACAAACAACATAAAAACTTTATTGTCTTGTCTTGTTAGCGGGCAGCAGGAGGGCAGATCATAGGTGGATATTTCACTTTTCTGAGCTGCTTACTTATGTCCTGTAGGGAGTTGAAATAGCAAAAATGTGGCCTCCGATACTAACCTTAAGGAAATACATGAGGTCATATTTGCCAAGCGGCAGTGTTTTTATTTATTTTAAGTTAGTAAAAAATGTAAAAATTTAAAATGCATAGCCTTTACTTGGTGCTTTGTACCCTTCTTTATGCAGATGTTGGATTAAAGCCATGATAAAAATATGGTATTTACTTTTGAGCAACAGAAATGATGTCTTGGTTTCTTATTCTGAATAAAGACTTTATTGGCAATTCAAACTGAATGTGTTTGGTTGATTCAAGGGACCAGATATAGCTAACTTGCCAACACAGTTGAGAAAGATTCTAAATTCTAATAATAAAGGCAAGGATTAACTAAAAACATCATATTACCATAGTTATTAGAATTCGTGATATTAGGGCTCAATAGTTTAGACATAACAAATCTAAGTCAGCAGTAGTCTTTAAATTAGAAATGGGATTTTATCAGTAAAATTATGTGAATCTAACCCTTGCCAAGCTTCAGCTCTGGCGCAGACAGCAGAAAAAAGGGAAATTTTGCTTGCTATCTTAGGTAGAAGAAATAATGTATTTCTTGGTTTAATTATTAAAGATTTATTTACATAATCCAATTAAAAATAATGCATAATAAAAGTACTATATACATAATAAATTTTTCACAAGTTGTTGACAAATTATTCAAATAAGTAAATATACCAGATATTGAAAAAGGGCTGAGAAAATAATATAAATAAAAACAATTACTTAAATTGTCCTTAATCTTCAACATTTCCTGCTCTTGTACTGATATTTTCACTTAATGAAATGTTATCTTCATTATGACTGTGATCCTCACCTGAACTCTCATCACCTTGTTCCCCTGTAAAAATATTTTTTTTCCAACTTTTTGCTGCAGCCAGTAGTTTAAGATTAGGCCTGTTTAATTCATCTTCAGGGAAAATATAATCAAATACTTCTTCCCATCCCTGCTCATTACCATCTTCATCAACAACCTTCTGTCTCTTTTTAATTCTTCTCGGCATTTTACTGTTGACCTTTTGTTGGGATGCTTCATCTCCGTGCATTTGTTCAAATTCCTTCCAGTTTTCTAGTAAGAGAACTCTACTTTCTTTTTCAGAAGAATTTTTTAGACTGTCATTGCTTCTTTCAAAAACCCTTCTAGCTAATCTAATGTTCATGTTATCTTCACTCTCTTGATTAACTTCAAACTTAGCATAAGATAACCAAACTTTCACATGAATGGTTCTTTCTAAAAGCCTTTCATATAATTGTCTTGCATTGTCTGGCTCATCCTGGGATATTTCAAAGTCTATATAGGCTTTCCATAAAAGCTCTGGCATATCTAATCTAGGCTGATTTATAGCCAATTCATATATAGATCTAGCTCTATCTACATCACCTAATAATGTCTCCAACTCTGCAAATTTCATCCATGTTACACAGTTCTCAGGCCCAAACTCCAAGAACTTTTCATATAACTTTCTACACCTGTCAAATTCTCTTAGCTGTATCTCAATGTCAATATAACCTCTAAAAAGTTTGTCTCTTGGGCTAATACCAATTGACATTCCAAGAATCTTTCTAGCTGCTGTTAAATTTTTTTGTCTTATTTCAAATTTAGCATAAAACAGCCATATTTTGGAGAAGGTAAAAATCTTATGTGGAAGTAGTTCTAAGCATGCCTTGTATACTTGCCTAGTTCGGTCAAAATCTTCAGCTTCTAACTCTTCAAAAAATGCATAATTTATCCAAAGATAGATATATCGTCGCCAGAAATCTTTGTTTTTAGAGGGAGGTACATTAGCTATTGCACGTTCATAGGTTTCTCTTACTACTTCTACATCACCTTCACCTTCTACTAATCGGATGTAGTCAAACCAGGCATCATAATTAGTAGGGTTTTCAGCAATTTCCTGTTCATACTGAAACTTTCTTTTGGACACTATGACTTCTTCAATGCCACTTCTATCCCCATATTTCTTTTCATGTATAGTATAAGCTTTGTACAGTTCTTTAGTTTGATCTTTGGGAATATGATCAAGGGCATATTTATAAATAACTCTGGCTCTGTCATGTTCCTTCTGATTTTCTTCAAATTTGGCAAAAGCAATGTACAATTTCTCATCCATGTGTTCATCACCAAAAAATTGAACAGCACGTTCATAAATTTGCCGTCCTGAATGGATAAAACCATGGTTTTCTTCAAAACGAGCGTATTTGATCCAATGTTTAACATCAGGATGAGTGATAACAAATCGTTCATAAATTTGTCTAGCACGATCAATTTCCTTGTAGCGAAGCTCAAAATTTATGTATGTTTGCCATGCCTGCTCATCTGGTTGCCATTCCATCCAGCGTTCAAAAACAGCTCGAGCTCCTGGAACGTTTTCCAACATTTCTTCCATATAAGTGTATTTGTACCAAAACTGATTGACTCTCGGGAGAATTGTTACAGCCCTGTCCCATAAATTTCTTGCGTGATTGACTTGGCGATTTCTCATTTCCATTTCTGTATATTTCAACCATATGGTAATGTTTCTGTGGTCTACATCTAGTGCTCTTTCCCATACTGACCTTGCTCGTTGAATTTCTTTTTGTGATTCTTCCCACTGGGCATATTTAATCCAATTTGAAATAACCATTCGGTTCTTACGAATATTATCTTCAAATTGCTTCCGTCTTCTTAGCTGATAGTCTGCTAATTCTGCTGGATCAGAAATTTTTTGTTTTGGAGGCGGAGGCAAAATTTCCAAGTCTCGTTCTTTGGCTTCACGAAGTAGCTGCTCCGCTGTAATTTGAATTTCCGCTGGAGCTTTGTTTTTTACCTTTGCCACTTTGGGCATTTTTTGTGCTTTTCCTTCCATTATTACAACAAACTTTTGGAAAACCGTAAAAAACACTCTAAACAAATCTGGAAGAAGTTTGGTTAGTTATAAGAGGTGTTATGTTTTGGTTATGTTATGCTGTCAGTTTTTGACGAATCGAATGTCTTGCTCAATCGATACTTTTTCATTATCAACTAATGTAGAAACCATTTGATTTAGGACTTGGTTCACATATACACTAATCACTAGATGTCGCTAACAAATCGGTCAGTCTCCCCCAGGGTTGGGTAAATGTAGGAGAATTGCTTTTGCCACATTATTTGCTACATTTGTTACATTTGCGACGACGCAATATAGAAATGTCGCAAAAGCCACCTCGCTATGTAGCAAAATTCTGATTGGCTCAGTTCTTTCTTATTTTTACATTTGACATAAAATTTGAGGTTAGAATTCCCTGTTCTTTTCGAAATGAAATATATGTTGCATTTTTATCATCTTAAGTTTACCTAAATAAGTACTAAACTGTTCTGACTTTGTTTTATATAATGGAAAATGTGGTTATGTAGCAAATGTAACAAATTATTAAAATATCACTATGTCGCAAATTACATCTACGACCGTCGTAAATTGCGTAGCAAATGAATAATTTGCGGCGTCCCCATCCCTGGTCCCCATTCACCAGTTAAAGGCGCGTACATATACAACGAACGAAAGCGAACACATTCGGACGAATGCATTTCCGGGAATTTGTTCGGCGTTCGATAGGTAATTTGCTTTGCTGTCCACATACAACGAACGAATGCACGAATCGAATACACACCAAAAAAAGGCCGATCGAATTCTTCCTGAATTTCCTTTTGAAGGCCCGTACAGATACAGCGAACGGACAGTTCCAAACGAATTCGTTTGGTGTACGTACTAACAAATGCTATCGCACGCATTCGTTCGCCTTCGCTAGGGTTCGCTCACTGGGCGGTACATCAAAAGGAAATTCAGGAAGAATTCGTTCGGCCTTTTTTTAGTGTGTATTCGAGCATTTGCTCGCTGTATGTGGATAGCAAAGCAAATTTTCTATCGAACGCCGAACAAATTCCCGCTAATGCATTCGACCGAATGCGCTCGCTTTTGTTCGCTGTATATGTACGCGCCTTAATGTGTACGTAGTAACAAATGTCTATCATAGATTAGGGTTTGTTGATGTGTATAAACTAGCATGATACAAATAAAAGAAGGTATGATACCAAACCTTGTCAAATCACGCCGTGATTTATTTTTGAAATTTATAACGCGCAATATTTTACGTTAGTTAAAGGCGATTTTATATAAATTCTATTGGCAATATTTGCCTCCTGCTTATAATACAAATTTGATAGTATATGATTTAAAATAATCATGTAAATAAAGGGATAAATACATGTACATTGATTGATTGATTGTCCACATCACAACCATACACAGCACATCTCATTTTTACTTTGAAACTCCTAAAAGTAATATAAAAACACCAAGAAATACTTGAAAACACAACGCGATCTTAAATAAGACGTGTTTCGTTTACAAAATATGGCGGAATTGATCACGGCGTGACGTAAATGGCCACGCCTACCTGCGCGGTATCATACCTTCTTTTACTTGTATCATGTAAACTATATATAGTCAAAGAAAATAATAGCTACGCATTAGAACGATCATGCTCATATATAAACGCCATATACCCATAGAGAAAAAATTTATAATAGAGAAATAATGTCATTTGCGAATGTGGCAAATTTTCCAAGCTGAATCCGTAAACACAGACGGTCTTCTGCGGGCTTGCGCCTTGTCGAACGTTTGCCTTGTGATAGACAGGACCGTACTTCAAAATTTATTTCACATGACCTGAATCTTTTATTGAGTAATAAATGCTAAATATATTACTTGTAATTATTCTTTTTATTAATGATAAAAATGTAACCATTAGTGAGATTTTAACAAAAATTGTATAGTTTGTTGGCTTAAATCTGAGTTTTCTTGCTATACAAAACTGTTGATAATTCCTCGAAAATAGCTCAGTTTATACATATACAGTGCGCCTCTAATGTCCCCCCTCTTAATTTTTTAAACGTTACATTTACAAAATTGAAAGTTGAAATAAAATATAAACATAGTATTCTAAACAACAGAAATAAAATATGCAACTGTTTTAAGAAGTAAAATAGTAAATAAAAAAATTACCAAAACTATGTGTATATTTTATTGGATTGGCATCCCATCCTGTATAATTATTGAACAAACCAAGTTCTATGGTGAGATGTAAATATTTTTACACCTATTTACAGTGTGTGCACTTGATACTTTGGTGAAAGCGCTACTTACTTACGGCCCCATGTCAATCTAATCCACTGATATCTTAGCGATCCTTTGTCGAAAGCGCTTTTTTCTTTCGCCATCCCTTTTAAAATACTCCCCTCTACCCTAATCCACTAGTATTTTTAGTACCCCTTTGGCGAAAGCGCAAATATGCCTTTTGGGCACTCACCCTTCTAATCCACTGATATCTTAGCGATCCTTTGGCGAAAGCGCTTTTTTCTTTCGCCATCCCTTTTAAAATACTCCCCTCTACCCTAATCCACTAGTATTTTTGGTGCCCCTTTGGCGAAAGCGCAAATATGCCTTTTGGGCACTCACTCACCCTTATGCAATATACCATCTTGCCCCTTATACAATGCCCCTAATACACACACACCCCATCAGTGCCTTTCTGACACCTTGAACACACTCAATATACGTCACTGACAAATATTTCTACTTCTCCGTGTGTGTATTCACTTCAACACCGGAGTGCATTTAAGGATAAATTATATTTTTTACCTACTATTCTTTCACATATTGATATAATTTAAATTTGGAATTAAACTATTTGTATTTATGCACTAATTGTAAGAAATAGACTAGGAAATAATTCCTTATATTTAAAAGTTGGATACATAATTGGCGAAACATATGAAATGTCTTTAACACTTTGTAAAGACTATTTTTGTATCGAAATACCAAGCTTCAGAGGTTCGCTATATTCGCCACCCCAACCAAAAATACCATAATATAAAAATGACTGAGATTTTTTCGGCCCGGTTCTGATCGCCGAGTTGCGTCATTGAGTTCAACAACCACTTTGGCGAGACGTCCCGGAGTGCGCATGCCTCGAGAGGACCGTCGTTTAAAAACCTGACTGGCGTCATATGCGTACAAACGCACTTTTTCGCCCACACATTGGACGGATTCAGCTGGTGTCGCGAATACGTTGTGATCTTAGACAAGGAAAGAGAGGGGACGCGTAACTATTTGACATGAAGTGTGACCATCCGACACCAGACCGATCCGCTCAGTGGCGTAACTAGAGGTTTTGTAAATTAATTTAATTTTTTTCCTTCTTGCTGCAAAAACTGTATGAAATAGAATATTTAAAATAGTGCTATAAAATAAAACAATGTTATACTGGATTTTTTGAAAATTATGCATTTATTTTTGTAATTTCATAACAAAAACCATACTGTACCAAAGAAAAAATCTAAATACACTTACATATTTATTAGCTTAGACGAGGAAAGAGAGCGGACGGGTAATACAGGCTACGGATATGAAGCCATCTGACACCAGACCCCGGATCACGCCACATAGAATTCTATTCTACGTGTCAAAGTCACATGACTACTCAAACAAAACAAACAATCCGTCACATGGCCACTGTCATTAGTGTCAAGATCGCGTAGAACTCAATGCATCGTGATCCAGCACCAGGCTACGGCGGCGTATCATGAGAGGCGATTGTAGACTTTTACCAAAACGAATAAAACGACTTATAGTAATAATTTATTTTTGGTTTGTTAAATGTGGAGAAAATCAATAGATCCAATGTACTCCTTCAATTTTAATTGTTCTCAAGTATATTTAAAAAAATATATGTAATATAATAATAATAACAATTCTGAAAAGTATTAAAACTTACATAGGTGTTATATTATTAAATTTATGTTACACTGTATAATACTTTTGCGTCTTGAAGTTCTGGTAAAATTTCTTCAATTTTTGGCATTTGGTATTTAATATCTTTTAAAGCTTTATTCAACTCTAATGGATCTATGCATACTCTTAGTTTGTCATTCCTTTTTACTAATGCAATATTACTTGTCCATTCTGTGTGTTCTTCTACTTTCGAAATAATTTTATTATTTTCCATTTCCTCTAGTTTTTGTTTCAGTTCATCTCTTAATTTCATTGGAATTCTTCTTGGTGTCTGAATTTTAGGTGTAACTTTTTTGTCAATCTCTAATGTAATTTCGCCTTCCAGTTTTCCAATTCCAGAAAATACATCTTCATATTTCTTTATAATCTCTTTACTTTTCTGTTGTAATCTTATTTCTTGTTGAGATTTGGTTACATCTGTGCTAATTTCTTGACAAATCTGAATAAGTCCTAGCTCACGACATGTCTTTTCAGATAAAAGCGGAATGTGTGGATTTGATACTACTTGAAACTCTAGTGTTTTTATTTTTCCATTATGTAGACATTGAACGTTGATTTTTCCTATTGGTTTTACTATAAAGCCACCAAAACACTTAAGTTTTGTATTAGTTTGTAATAATTTCGGACTGTTCATGTTTAAAATGTCGCAGTAATTTTGAATCCCAATTACATTACATGATGCACCAGTATCCATTTGACATTCTACTAACTTAATATCATTATTTTCTTTATCTGTTATAAAATATATATCACATTTTAAAATATTATCTCCAATTTTCAAAATTTCATCGACTTCACTGTCGCTTGTGTCATATATTTCCTTTAACTCATGTCGTGTTTTTTTTTATTCTGCACATTCTTTCAAATGGTTTCTATTATTACATTTTCTGCATATCTGACCTAATGCTGGACATTTCCCTTTGCTAAATTCATGTGAGTATCCACAGAAATTGCACTTCGTTTTTTCATAATATGTTCTTGATCTATTTCCTATTTCTTTTCTGTTTTCATAACTTGGTTTGTTGTTTCTTAGATATGATTGACTTTCACCTCTTATTTTCTTAACTTGTGCCTCTTCTTTATTTAGATTATTTAAGTCTCTCAGTTGCTTTTCAGTTAATTCTGCAGCTCTGCATATGTTGATTGCTTTTTCTAAAGTAACATCTTTTTCTTCCCATAGCCTATGTCTTAACTTTATATCTTTAATTGAAACAATTATTCTGTCTAATAATAACTCATTTTGCATATCACCATATTGACAGTTTTTAATCAAACCTCTTAATCTGTTGATATATTCATCGATACTTTCATTTTCCTCTTGTATTGCAGTGTTAAAAATAGCTCTTTCATATCTTTTATTTACTTGAGGTGTTAAATTTCTTTCAATGGCTTTTAATAATGTCTCACAGTTTTTCTTTTCATCATTTTGAATCGGAAAATTTTGGTATAATCTAAAACAGTCTTCTCCAATAGCTATTAGGAGTACAGCAATCTTTTCTTCATCACACTGTCTGTGTAATCCACTTGCTATTAAGTAGTTGTTCCACATTTGTTTAAAATGTTCAACATTTTTTACTAAATCCCCATAATACTACTACCAGTCGTAATCAACAATGATTGTGATTGTCACCAGGAGAAATAGAATTGTTGATATACGAACAGTTTGTTTACAATAAATATCATAATAAAACAATAGGCAAACAAATTTAGAAACAATAAATATTAAGTACGCCTAATAAACTGATACAAAAATAAATATTTACATAATACAAAAGTTGTGTAAAGTTATTCTGCTTTTCAAATTCAAATTGAAATAAGCTTTATTGCCAGAAGACTTACATCTTATAGACCAAGCAAGAAGGTAGTTATTATATGATACATGATCCTACATACTAGTATTTCATTACAAATAAATATATATAAAAAAATATCTAAAAGTATATAAGCAGACCAACACTAATAAAAGACAAACTCAACAAGGTATACAAACAATACACATAATTTTAAAACTCGATATAATCATATAGGTGTAAAATGAGTCATCATAAAATTCAGCAACAGAATAAGAAGCCCTGTCAGTCAGCAAATGTCTAACTATTCAAAGACTTTATATTGCTTGGAAGGTAGTTGTACTGCTTGGAAAAACCGTCTTCTAAGCTGTTTTTTTCATGGTGTTTCATCTAAGTTTTGTTCCACATTACCGGCCTTACTATCCCTGGCTGGCACAACAGAAACAGAACAGGAACGCCTCCAATTTCTTGCCTACAACAATACATTTAATTAGCTTATTTCTAGCATATGATACCTACACTAGGTACCTATATTACAAAATAATATTAAAAAATGTTGTGTAAAGTCTGACTTACTTGCTTTGTTTGTGACATTTCCTGGAGATATTTAGGCAGTTCCTCAAATACTGTAGGTACTGCATCATCTAACAGACAAGTTTTTTCACCAATACTATAAAATAAATTCCAGTCAAAGTGCTTTGAAGAAATTTTATCATTTTTCTAGGACTCCAGTCTGCAACATGCATTTTTTTTAACCCAAAGAGCAAGTCTTCTGGGATCGTTCATGAGGAATCTACAACAAAACAAATAAATTATATATTTAAAAAAAAACCTGCTGTACTGACTAATTTACGCACACAAAGTTAATGAAATATTATAATATTTTTACCGAATAAAAACATACCCGCCACTGGAAAAAATCTTGCCATTATCATAATGTATATCTTTAATGAGTTGATAATGAATGAAAACATTCAAGCACATTGTTCAAATAAACATACATAGTCTGTTTTGAAAATGCCTAAATCATCATATTCGAATTGCGTTGATAAATTATCTCATAACAAAAATATTTCGAAAATTGTTTGTCTTGCAACTATGTAACATTTAACTTTTTACCTGTGAAAGGTAATTCCAGGCTCATTTCTCTCGTTTCGGCTTTTGCAGCCATAAGCAGTACAACCCACCATCATAAATTACTAAAATGTAGTGGTCTTTAATCAAAATTCTGTTCGAAACACCACAAAATATCTTTGATGTCACCGGCAATGTTTGGCACCAAAAAATGGCGTCGTCTCGAATTTTGGTCACACTTGCCATGCGTTAGCTTAAATGAGTGTTACCAGTCCCCTCTCTTTCCTTGTCTAAGGTTGTGATGGTCTAAATATATTTTGTCTATGGCCGGTCTGCGTATTTGGCCAGCGCCTCTCGCGGTCTACCGAATAGTCTTGCATGAGACTTCTAGTGCGTAGCTATTTATTATTTTCTTTGACTATATATAGTTCACATGATACAAGTAAAAGAAGGTATGATACCGCGCAGGTAGGCGTGGCCATTTACGTCACGCCGTGATCAATTCCGCCATATTTTGTAAACGAAACACGTCTTATTTAAGATCGCGTTGTGTTTTCAAGTATTTCTTGGTGTTTTTATATTACTTTTAGGAGTTTCAAAGTAAAAATGAGATGTGCTGTGTATGGTTGTGATGTGGACAATCAATCAATCAATGTACATGTATTTATCCCTTTATTTACATGATTATTTTAAATCATATACTATCAAATTTGTATTATAAGCAGGAGGCAAAGTATATTGCCAATAGAATTTATATAAAATCGCCTTTAACTAACGTAAACTCTATATTGCGCGTTATAAATTTCAAAAATAAATCACGGCGTGACGTCATGCGCGAACCCGGACGAATTTTACAAGGTTTGGTATCATACCTTCTTTTATTTACCACCTATTATTTTCTTTGATATAGTTTAAAGTGACGAGATAAATTTACTATTTATATGATTTATACCAATGCCAAAAATGAGCAAGGTTTGTCAATCTGCAAATAGCTATTTAAATACTGGGAGCAAAGATGTTCAGCACGTTTTTATAAAGAACAAAGTGGGCTGTATATTAAAATATCGGTATATAATTTAAGAGGGTTAACACTCGTTATTCTAGAAACATTTTTACTGAAAAAAGTAAATTAAAATTTCTAAAAATAATTTCATTTTAGCCCGGCATAAGTTTAGGGACAAACATTTTGAATTCATATTTAAAATGTCTTGTCTAGAATTGATATAACAGCAAGTGCAAATTATTTTTGTGACTATTTTGCTGTAAAAATCTTTTCTAAAATGCTCAATGCGGACCATCTTAAATTTGCATTAAAACCACGCATTACTGCACCTAGCCCGCCTAGCCGTGGGGGGGCCATCCACTGTACTGTACTTGGCTAATCCACCAGTGGATGGACATCGGATTTCTAACGGTATTGCGCCCTATACTGTAATGCCGCTCATGGCCCATGAGCGGCATTACATTCCATGGGCTGCCGCGGCAAAGAGGGCATGCCCGGCTGGGTTTGCCGTGTTTCGGGCCGGAAGCGGCTTTCGGCAATGCGGTTTCTGTCCGCTTCTGGAGCAGCCACCTTGTGTTTACTGGGTCGTATATCCCCCCAAATGAGCAGAAGGCATAAATAAAAAAAATGCTACGTATTTACACTCCCATATTAATCAAACAATTTGTCCTGTCGCATTGTAAGCTAAGACGACCAACTCTTTTAGAATTATTAAATTATGAATGAATGAAATGGCAATGAAAAGATGACAAAAATATCCTAAACGAACCTTTTCTGTGTTCGGTCAGGTTTACGTTTCCTTGTGTCTGCTACGTCACTAATACTTTCAAAAAAGTGCTGTTTTTAATATGAATTTTCGGATTACCCCCCTCAAAGGCTTAAAGATTTTTATTCTTTGTGTTCAAGAGAGAAAAAGGAAATACAT
The DNA here is from genome assembly GCA_963971165.1 of Philopedon plagiatum. Lineage (NCBI taxonomy): Eukaryota > Metazoa > Arthropoda > Insecta > Coleoptera > Curculionidae > Philopedon > Philopedon plagiatum. Next base: position 35,620,533 of record OZ020191.1, on the reverse strand, counting down.
TTTTTGTCTTGGTGGTCTGTGCGGTGTAAACTATCCTATACACGACAAATATGGTCTGGCACTACATGCACCTCTCCAGTTGTGCTTCTACATTATTTTCGGGAAATGTTCTCTGACTCTAAGTCTAAAAATGAGTTTAAAAATGCCGTATTTTTTCTAAACCGCCCTACACACAGTCATGCAACAAGTGTTATTGTCGAAATACAGTGTAAGGAGGGTGGCAGAGGAATTTCAGGAATTCTTCCTCGACCGAGGTGGTACCACCCCACACATCCTCTTAATGGGCTGGTGAAATCCCTACGGATGTTTCCAGCTCTGGATGTGTGAGTCGATTCCCCAGTACACCCACGGTATATAGTACTTAGACTTCGATCTTCGTGGGCTGTCGGAATATAAAAAAAAACACTCAATAGGTTGCCCGCTTTCAGGCAGTCGGTGCCCACCGAGGCCTACGTATAATTTGCCTTGTGGGTACTTAAATTGGCAATAAGACAGCTTTTTGACGAAGTAAAAACCGAGGTAAAAACAAGGTAAATTATAGGGTATGTCCAAAAATGTTATAAACATTGAAAAGTATGCCATTGTATATTATCATCGGTTTGAATCGATAATTTTTGTTATGAATAAAATTTGTTCTCCATCCTACCCGAGAAGAACAAATCGACTCCTACTCCAAGGCCGATATTACTAGTAGGCACAATGGGCGACAGTCTGGGTTTTAGCTCGCATTTTAATCTGAGGCTGAAGATTGTCAAGAAAAGGAGTTTCAAAAAACCAGTTAATCTAAGTCAGGTCTAAGCGGGCCGCTTTGAACCCCTGTTTGATAAACCCGGCCCTTTCTTTTTCTGCGGGTCTACGACATCCTTTGGTTTTTCGTGTCCAGTGTTTATTACTTGAAGGTCTTTTTTCTCGTAATCTGAAAATTTTCATATACTATCCCTTTTGGAGAAACTGTTAATTTATTACAATGCAGGTAGGTCGTACATATATTACAAATTTATTGCTTAACATACATTGCAGCAACCAGTTTCTGCAACTGCTACGTGTTTTTAATAATCAACTGAATCCCATTTACCAGTTCTTTGCTACTAATTAACATCAGCATAAAAAATGGAACAAAGCCGCGATCTCCCTGACCATTTTCTAAAATTAACAAAAAAACTTCGAAGGGTACCGCTGGCGCAACTTCTGAAACCGTTTTCACGATCCACATAACCTTGAGGAACGAATTTCACCGAACTCTATCGATTGAATTTGTAGCTTTAAGCTTCATTGCCGGATTGAGCCAAATATCTAAGGGTCGAAACAGTAAAAGCCGAGTAAAAGCAAGTTGCCCGCTTTCAGGCACTCAATTTGCATTTGTTTTTAAATTGTCAGGAGGACACTGCTATTGATCGTTTAAATGTTTAAAAAGAAAGCAAATTTTGGGACTTGGTCGGCTCCGATTGTCTGAAAGTAGGCAACCTGTTTTCACGGTGTTTCGACGGTACTACACCAATACTATTTGTTTTGTCTTATTACTCTTATTGTTAGTAGATAGGTCAGTGCCGATTGCCAATGCCGTCAGTTTTCTCCGGCATAAGGGTACGCAGTACGCACATGTAGAGCGGTGGAAAGTCAACGCGCTTATTCCTACCAATACTGATACTCAGCAGCGCTTGTTTAATGACACTTGCGAACACGTGGAAAGCTGGAAACCAGCGACAGTTTACTGATAGCTTCTCGGGGTGAAAGATGTCTTGAAAGCAGTGAAAGCAGGTTACCCGCTTTCAGGCAGGCGGTGCCGACTGGGACCTATTATAATTTACCTTAGCAATAGCAACTTGATATTGACAATTTAAAAACAAGGCAAATGAGCTATCTAAAAGCGGTTCACCTGCTTTCACTGTGTTTCGATACTTTTTTTTATTCGATGTCCGATCATATTCTGGGAGGATTTGACTGTGCTTGGATAGAATTACATAATACTCGAAAAAATAGATGGTGGTGAATTATTGTGGCCAATAGGAGAATAATGATACTATCGAATTATTGTATTATTGGACATCGAATGCATTCGAATTTGCCTTCATGCTCCGAATGAAGTTTTCACTTCATTATATAAATAATAATTGTTAATGCCTTTTAGCTTTTTAAATATAAGGCATAGCCTCCCCAGGTACCTACCTAGATACTTTGTACAATTTAACATCAGTTCTCTTCATAAAACTTCTTATTTATTTATCGTTCGTTACCACTGAATTCAACTTAAATTAAATATAAATAAGTGTTCTTTATGCTGCCGCTGGAAAGTTTGTTCAGACTACTTTTTAGGAAATATATAATAAATAGGTGGCAACATTGCTCTGGATTTGCAGCGCAAATTGACGGGCAGCCATTTTGATTTGAAGTTGGGAGTGTAACTACAAAAATTTGGTTGGTCGGAAGTTCGCTTGCTGCCCTAAAACATCCTCAAAATTAGTTGTTTGTGAACCCTATGGCTTGTTTAAACACTCTAAAACAGGAAATTAGGACTTTAGAGCAAATTTTCGGTAAAAATCATGAACGATTTCAGATTATATCCGCGAGTGTTGATGAATTGAGCTGTAGATTTATAGGAAAAAACGGAAAGAAATATACTATTCACGCAAATATAACGGTAAGTTCTTGATCACTTCACGCTTTTGGCATTTAATTAATGTCCAGTCGATCTAAAACTAAGTTTGGGACAAATAGGCCTTCCAACAAAGGATTTTAAGGCCCCCATTCTATTTGACATTTAACATATGTAACGAGGCGAGGAGGGAACAGCTGAGTAGTTGTCAAAATGTTGTTTATTATTGACAAATTTAGAAAGTGGGTTACAATATTGTTTATTTAGAACAGGAAAGGGGTCCCCCTTCATAATTTATCGTAGTTTTCATTTTATACAAGCTTCCTAGGAAGCTTGAAAATTTTTGAAAGAGGTCAAAGATTTTCCACACAGAAAAGTGATTATTAAGATTACTCCCAGCCATTTTGTTGTGCTGAGAAATATGGCCTTATTCAGTTCTCTATGTTCCTAATAAGGCTTTCTATTTTTAGTTTTTTGTTAGACAATTGACTTTAAAAATATTTGTCAACTCGTACTTTGTAGTATTTTCTGCAGATTCATTGTTCTTTGATGTTCAATACCAATACACTATCATAGTATTTTTATGTCGCTTATATGTCGCAAGAACCATGTTGCTTAAATTTTGTTTTATAATAATATTGTGGTATACCAATATTGTTAATCAGGTTTATTTATCTTTGGTTCAGATTAAAAATTAAGAATTCCCTATAAACAAATTTTTGTTTTTTATTTGCCCTTTTTGTGATGTGACTTTTGTACCAGCTAACAGTATTAAACAAAGTTCCTTATGCACATCTAATTTTTAGTTACCTATAGGAGGTAATAAGTATATAATATAGATACCTAGTTGATACATGATAACTTTTGTTTAACATTTAATATTTTTAACATTTAAGTATGAAATTTGTTTCGTATGGGTGTTAAAATGTTACTGTCCAAAAAATTTCTAATTCCTTTAACCAGTTTTTCTATACTTCTATACCTAATGTTTTTGGTTCATTTTTAATTTGGTATCAGTTTAGGTTAAAAAGACTAGTGTTTTAATGCCTCATATTCGAATAAGCTCTTCTTACCCAAAATAAGTACCTAGTATACCTACCTAATAAATGATAATATGCTGGGATAACAAGAATTTCTAATTTTCCTCTAAAAAATCAGATACAAAGTACTAGAGGTCAGTTTTTTCTCTGGGTCACAACAGGTTCATCATTTGACCTTTCCAATAGGCCTGCACTGAGTCCTGTTTCTTCACTTCAATTGACATTCACCGAATATACTTGACTGTGCCTCTGGTCACCTGCTTTAAAATTTTCCTGGTGTACATTCTCGAGTATCGGCGGATGACGAACATGTGTTATGTTCACGCGAGTGTTCACGTGATTTAGTAAAGCAATATTTTGTATTTATAATAATAATGTGACCATCACACCAGTACTTCTTCCAACGACGTTCTCGACCATGGTCTCCTGGTTCACCCAGCTACCAGTGACAGATGAGTAACAGCTTTTTTGTGTTTTGTGAGTAACATTTTTAGATATTAGGTTCCTG